>CAIGRR010462979.1:0-10261 GCA_903798365.1 Fraxinus sp. 1973-6204 | reverse complement strand
TTTTTATTTTTAATTCTTTTACAATGATTTATATAAATCAACCACAAAACAAAGTAGAAGATAACAATATCAAATAACAATAATCATCATTAACTGAACTGAAAAATGTAACAATATCCATACAAAATTCAGATCAAAAATTTTGAGGCATCTAAAAATCAAATACATTTCGGAAAAAAAAAAAAAAGAACTAACACAAGCCCTAAGCAGTGAGTAAAATAGTCTCATCGGCGCACGAAGATAGATAGAACAGACTGAAAATGGTGTTGATTCCAAAGTGAAGAATTTTTTGGCGTTTGTTTAGAAAGAAACTTTAGTCCCTTGGCTTCTGTTACCAGTCGAATTGCTGTTCAAAACTTGGAAACTTGAAAAGTGACAAGGCTCAATCTGCTGCATAGGCTGATGGTGCAATCTGTGAATGCCATTTGATGGTTGTAGATCCCGTAATGCTTGCATCTCAAGATAATCTATCTCGATTTGAGTACAAATGTCTGACTCATTCGATTTCTCTCCCCCCATTTTTTTAGTCTCTCTCCGCCTCTGCGGTCTACTTTTCTCTGTTTGGATCAAATCCGTAACTGGAGGAGTTACAACGGCAAAGCTTTTACAATCCAAATATGTGAATGAAAAGTAAAAGGCACATTTTAGAATATGCCCAACTTGGACTAGCCACGGGAATTAAGGCCAATTCCTTATAATTTGCCGCAAGATCCTTGCTCGGATTCAAATAATGAGACAGAAAAAGTTAAAGATGGTCAAATCTTTCCACTATATGAAAATTTTGTATAATCATATAGAAATTTCACGCATCAAACCCCTCAATTATTATAGGAAAAATAATAGCCTAAGCTCTACCACACCCACCAATTTCTACTCTCTGAACAATTCGAAAGAGAACCAGAAAATCTATTCATCTGCAAGATTGAAACCCACAAAAAAGAAGAATACGTCAATATATAGATAATAATGGCAATGCATTCGACCTAAATTTTCCTCGACGATGCTCATTAGAAGGAATCATTTCCACTTTTTCCAAATTTCCTTTCCTTAATTTGCATCATTTTAACACACTAAAAAGAAAGAAGAATAAAATAGTGTTTGATATTAGGCATACAGAATGAGCATACCTTCTTGAAGTAGTAGCAATAGCTTTAGGGGGGGCGAAGAAGCCTTCTTCCGTTCAGGTAATGTAAACTTGGCTCGAACGACTTTCCCATCAATTTGGGCCTGCATTAACACCAGTAAAGCAAATTGATTTTCACTACAGTAAAGAAGAATAAATGATCTTTACAGTGAAGCATCTTGAAGAAATCATACGTCGTCCATATATAACAGGGCTGACTCGGCATCAGCCCTAGTCTTGAACTCAATGTATGCAAATCCTTTTTGAAGGTTAACCTGCAACAAAGCAACGGTTTATCGAATTCAATATTCTAAACATAAAAAATGGTTCAACACCTTCACAAAACGGGAATTTAAAACTTACAACGTGATCAATTGCCAGCCGCACATTGACAATTTCACCGAAATTACCTACAAGAGAGGGAGCTAGATAAAGGAAATGAAACACAACGTGCCTAAAGGCACGAATAAGAAAAGAACCAGAAAAGCTGCCTATTAATTTTTGAATGAAAAGAAAATTTGTCTATCCTTCCAACTAATTACCAGTCTAGTTCAATAGCTCCAAGATAACTGTTCTAACCTAGCACAATCAGTATGTAACAGAAGCTTCCAATCTACCAGAATTCAGCTGATCAAAAAGAAGTAAGCCTACCAAATATTTCTTTTAGGTAGTTTTCATTTACATTTCTACTGAGCTGATCGACATGAAGTACAAGTGACTCAGGAATTGGAGAAGATTTCCTAGAAACACAGAACGAATTAAGCATAATAAAAACATCCATGAAAATTAGCAATCAGAAATAACAGCAGAATCATAGAAAAAAAATAAAACTAAGCCGTGGAGAAATAATACACAAGTTTACACTTATTTTCAATTGACGCCTTTCAATTAATTTTTCAATTATTGCATATTTTTTTCAATTTTGTCTATTCGTTTACACTTTTAATTATAATCGACTCAAAGCCTAAAGCGACTTCCAAATTTTCATAATGAAGACTTTAATCTATTAATTAAAAACCTAAACCGTAAATTAATTTTCAAAACATTAAATCCCAATCTAATTTGTACTGATTTTCAAGATCCATATTTGACNAACCGTAAATTAATTTTCAAAACATTAAATCCCAATCTAATTTGTACTGATTTTCAAGATCCATATTTGACCAGTAAGTTAAATTTCAGCAACATTCTAATATAAAATACATCATTGTAATTTCAACACCATTGTAAAATAAATTCAAATTGCAGCAATAAAACCCTTAAAAGCATAAAATAGATATTGTAATTTGTAAAGGAACAAAAATGAAATCGCAGCTAGAAAGAGAAAATAAGAAAAACCATTACCTGGTTTTGGAGTCGCCTAAGCTGGACGTAGCCTCGAAGTGGGAAGACGAGAAGCCGGGTAGATAGAAAAAGGACTATGCTACATGGCCAGGGCCCTTCGGGAACATGAGCTGTGGCACTTCCTCATCGTCCTCCTCCGCCAAATCGTCTACAAAATCTGATCTCGATCGTTTCCCTCAGCGTGAACTCTGACCGTTGCGAAAAGTGAGACTTTCCGTAACGTTCATGGACCGTTGCGAAAAGTGACATTTTACAACGTTCAGCGATCGTTGCAAAAAGTGAGAACGTTGCGAAAACGTTCATTTGAAAAACGTTGCGAAACGTTCGCTCACACGGACGTTGCAATTGACCCTTTTAACAATATTCAATCAATGAACGTTGCCTTTTAAGTGTTGTCAAAGCCCATTTTTGTTGTGGTGTCAATTGTACAAATTTACATTTTTTATCTTATCTTTTTGTCTTAATATTAAATTATTTGAAACATTAAGGTTTAGGTTTCCTCACTTTCTTAAGTTTTTCCTTTTTCCTTTCAAGTTATCATTTTTATTTAAAGCAATCATTTGAACTATGGAATTGAGACAAGCACTGAGGCAGAAGTTTGAGACTTTCTTTGCAGATTAAAATTGTGTGTTGCAAGGGGATATAGGAACTACGGATCGAGTTGGATTCCAAAGATAAAAATACTGCTGGTTACGTCAAACTACGGGTAAGAAAATCCATGCCAAATGAGAGCTATTGACTCCTTATTGTATTACCTACTCATATTTTCAAAACCAGTAATGCTAACCTTGCCAATTCTATATAACCTCACTCCACATTGATTCTCATGCTATAGATCATCTCCCACCACCCATAGGTAAAATAATATGATCCCTGATGCTATCATATCCAATAGCTGTGCTACTACTACCATCACCATTGTCAATTGCAAAGGCTTTCATTTTCCCAGAAAGCAGGGATTCCGTCTCTTCTTCATTGGGTTCTGTTTGGTTCCACGAGTGTTTTCCTTCTAATCTCAGACTTTCAAGTTCTTTAGCTACTTCCATCATACTAGGTCTATCCTCCCCTTTAACATGTAAGCACCTTTTCGCAAGCATAGCAACAAATGTTAACTTCTCACTGTTTCCTTCACATACAATATTATCATCAAGAACTTGGAATAAGCAGCTTTGCTCTAGTGATGAAAGGAAATAGTTGGTTAAACTTCTCTCCTCTACCGGTCTGTCATAGCTTAATGCTTTTTTTCCAGTTAGTAGCTCGACCAGGACTACTCCGAAGCTATAAACATCACTTTTCTCAGTTAATTGGTTCGTTTGCATGTATTCGGGGTCTAAGTATCCAAAGGTTCCTTGCACCATAGTAGATAGTTGAGTTTGATCCAGTGGAACCAATTTTGATGCTCCAAAATCAGACACTTTTGCATTGAAACTAGTGTCTAAAAGAATATTTGCTGATTTGACGTCTCTGTGTATGATTGGAGGGGAAGCTGCAGAGTGCAAATACGCGAGCACTCCTGCAGCTTCTGCAGCAACTCTTAACCGCATGTCCCAAGAAAGAGAACGCGCCTTTGTTTTATTGTGTATGTGTTCAAAAAGGGTTCCATTTTCTATGAATTCATAGACTAGCAAAGGAGCTTGCGTTTCTAAACAACAACCAAGGAGCTTGACAACATTCCTGTGATTGATCTGGGAAAGAACTACAACCTCATTGATAAATTGCTCGACTTGATGTGGAACAACTTCTTTGGACTTCTTGATGGCAACTAGTCGATTATCTGCTAACAAGCCTTTATATACGGTGCCATAACCTCCTTGACCAACAACTCTACTGTCATGGAAGTCGTTTGTTGCCTTCTCGAGTTCAGCGGAAGTAAATATCTTTAACATAACTGATGACTGCTGTCTTTGTGTGAGTTTTTCATGCAACAATAAGCCACCGTTTTGAAGAAAGAATTTTTGCTTCATTCTGTTCAACTTTCTTCTATTGAGTATGGAGTACAACCAGCAGACAACAAGTATAAGAACCGTAATTCCTAGAGAAATCCCTGTAATGAAAATTTTGGGTTAGTTTCAATCCTCTCCCTTTATTAAACGAATGGGCTAGAGAGTAAAAGGTACACGTGACGATGATGTAGGGAAGCAAGATACCAATATTCATCATTTTAGACAATTTAGTATAAATGAAATTTTAATACTAAAAGCAATACTAGTGCTTGCTAGGTTTTTTAGGCACCATTTATGAGAGGGTTTAAAAACTAGTGCTTGCTAGGTTTTTTAGGCACCAATTTTAAAAAATTTTAAAATCGACCCAAAACCATGGTGTAATTTTGACCAATTCATTCAACCTACTAAATCAGCGGGTTTTGGCTGTTTCCATATTTTCTTCAATAAGATAAAAATTCACTAATAAAATATATAAAAATAAATATTTAACTTTATTTAATTTTTAAATTAAATATTAACTTATATATACAAAAACTACCTATAAGCAAAATAACACTTACAAGTAAAAAAATTCATTCAAGAAACTACAAATTGAAAATTTTACTTAGGGACATATCTAATTGAATAATAAACTCTCAAATATGAGTTGGATATTTTTAAAAATCGCTACTAATCGGTACTCCAAAACTCCCGAGCAGGCCCTAAGCTAAGAATTGGTTCGTGGGTTTATAGCTACGTGAACACTCTACCCTTTCAAGTCAATTTTACAAGTGAGTTTTAGCAAATGTCATTGTTATAATCATTATCAAAATAGACGGAAATAATTCTAAATCCTGGGTGAAATGTAACGAATGGAGGGGGTGGGGTGGGAAGGGGAGAAAAGGGCTAAGCTACACCCATGGAACAGGGGTGCTAACCTGCAACAAGTTGTAATATTAGTGAGGGACCACGAATGCAACCTCGTCCATCTACCCTCCCATCTCCATGGTAACCTTTCGGGCAAACACACGTATAATTCCCTTCTGTGTTTCGACATCGGTCCTTTTCACATTTGTTGTGAATTGAATTTTTACATTCATCAATATCTGCATAACAAAAATAACAATATGAAAGAAAACGAAATCAAAATCTTGAGCGAAAGAAAAAGTGAATTTAAAATCTTAAAAGACACGTGGCTAAACAAGTCGATGAGAGAGTGATATGATGTATTTCTAGATAATACACAGGAAATCAAACTTTAATACCTTTACAACCATGAATGAGGTATGGATTTCCTTCATAACCCTCTGAACAATTGCAACGATACCCGTATTCAGTTTGACTACAACTGGAATACACGCTTTTACATGCATAACTAGACATGTCCTTCTGAGACTCCACACATGTTCCTCTAATTGCCCAGTCAACCACCATGGGAAGCTTCTCTACATTCATCAGACTTGAAAGATTATTTGAAGAAAAATTGAATGCACTGTTCTCAGCAAGAAATGCGTAGCTGCAATTATTGAAGTCCCAGATGGTACTGGTGCGATTATCATAGCTCTGTGTGAAATTATCATAGCTCTTCAACTCCAAATAAACTTCCCTCACCCCTTTTGGGATAGACTGCTGGCAACAGCCTAGACCGGAACATGACCCGTTATCCAGATTTTCCCTGCTGAAACACCGGGTATTGCACCCTGTCTCGTAATTAATCTGGTTAATCAATTCCCCGGATACATAAGCATAAGTATCACAACCAACAACAGTGAGCTTATTGGCGTTATTATTGACTGTGAATTCTTTGAAGCGTATAAAGGGGTCTTTATGGAGTACTCTGGTGCCATTCTTAGCATAACAGTCTTTGGCTATGAATTGCAACACGGTCAATTGACCCTCCAGGGATATGTTTGCGATTTCTATATCTGACTCTCTCAAGAATGGTTTAGGAGGATCAAAAGTGTAATTACAAGTGACCAAGAATGTTTTGTTAAAGTAACAGCCTTCCCCTGTGCCGAAAGGGAAGGGAATACTTACACCTCCACAATGATCAGTGCAGTTGGGCTTAGGTATTGGGAAATTATTTTGTGTAGAAACTGATTTTGAGACAAAAATAAGCAGCATCGCTAGAAAGAAGTGGGTTTGCAGCAAAATCATATGCAATCCCATGGCGAATTTAGTTATAATTCTTTTTCCTAGATTGTATTGTAGTAACAGAATTACAACCTAAGCATGGTACATACACACCTTTGCAAGATGATTTCTTATATAGAGCCTGTTTGAGCTCCATTAAAAGATGAAAAATGCATTTTAGAATAGTAAATTAATGAAAAATGTATGATTAAAAAATAAGGAAAATTTTTGAGTTTGCTTGTAATATAAGTTTATTGAAAATTTTGTAGTTGAAAAAATGAGAGAAAAATGTATTTTAAAAAAAAAATGGAAATCAATTCTTTTGGCTAAGTCAATGGACATCTTATCTTGACTAAAAAAAGTCTCCCTTGGAAATGTTTTGAGGGGCAATGATTTCATTATCTAAAATACTACAATCATATTATATGTACATCATTGTTTATATTGTGGCATGTGGTAACACACCATTGAATTGTTTAAAAAAAATACTTTTCCCGCTCAATTTTTTTTTTTGAAAACAATTGAGATGTCAAACACAATGTAAGCCATTGAATGGACTAAGTCATATTGTAGACTTCTATTTTTTTTTTAATCGTAGACTTCTATTGTTTCACCGGCTTTTTGAAAGGAATCATTATGATTTTTTTTTCTCTAGGCATATATTTAACGTGTATTATTACTGTCATGGCTAGGTTACAAAATTTAATTAGAATTACAATAGTGATGTTATTATAAAACCTGAACATGAGGAGGTGAGATTTGATTATGGAAATTAAAAAAATAATAATAAGGGGGAGCGGGGGGGTCTGTGAGATTATTATTATTTTTTCATTTATTGTCAATTGTTAGTGAATAAACAGATTCTTCTCTTATTCATGTCTATTTCAAAATCAATGTGTTTTTATGTGTTCATAATACGGAACTTTTTTACATTACTCATCCTAAAAGATTGTTTTAAAAAAGAAAACCTAAACCCACTCTATTCAACAAGACAGACTCTTCTCTTTGGACAAAGTCTAGCAAGCCTAAAATTTCAAAATTTTGAGGAAGCTTCTACCTCTAATCTTGAATCTCTTATTCCGGAAGATAACATTGGTCAGAACCATATGTTGTTGATTCTTCACCTCAGAATGAGGAATTCGATTCATCTTCACTGGAACGTGATCATGGACTATGCAAATCAATGTTGGATTTTCATGTTTTCAATTTGTATAGCGTTAGACACATAGATGGACATATTGTGTTTTATATAGACAAACTGATTGTCTTTTTGGTCAGTCAATCTAACTTGCCTATTTTGGTACTCAAAATCGTCGTTTTCAATCATCTTCTAGTTAAAAAAAATTCCGGGGGCGGCCCCGTATTTTCGCCCCCCCAACTAAAAATACTGGCTACGTCCCTGCACATGGCAATGCACAGAGTCTCATAATTCTGGTTAATCCGGTGCCCAAATGCGAAAACATAAGTATCACGACCATTAATGATGAATTCATTCGTCCAGGTTAATTCGGTGCCCAAATGTGAAAGCACAAGTATCATAATCAACAACAGTGAAGTCATTTGAGATACTATTAACCGTAGGGCATACATACAAATTTGTCCAATGATCATGATAGGACACATTGGTAATTTAAGAGAATAATTTTTTTTTGCTACAAACTGCAAGACTTGCAATTTACAAATTTATCCACGGATCACGATAGCACACTCAAGTACCATTATAAGAATGATATGGTCTTTTCCCATGAATTGCAAGACGTGCAATTGGTCCTGCAAAGATAAATTATAGATTTCTTAAGAATTCTATGGGATAGTGAGTTCGTTAGAAGTGATTGAGAATGTTACGTTAAAGTTAAAATCTTTTGTCGTGCCTAAAGGAAAGTCTTTTTTTTAGAATTGGGGCATATGAATTCATTTAATTCTTGTCTTCAAAACACCTCTCACGTTGAGTTCTTTTCTTCCTATCAAAGTATGATACGTGTGTAATTTTTAATAAATAGGTGACAACGAGATTCAAATTTAGGATTGATATGATGTTGAATCACTTCATCCTAAATGTGAAAAAATAAAAACAATTTATTAATGTTAAAAAATTGTCTGGAGAAACATTTAGCCCTTGTTTGTCATCTATTTTATCAAAATTCTTTTTTTTTTTTTCTCTAATTCATTTTCAACCACACATTCACACAATAAAATATTTTATACATAAATTCAATTTTTTTTTTTTTTACTTTTTAACCACGAATTCTCTAAAAAAAAACATTATTTCAAAACTCGTTTTCTCCCCCAAAAAAAATAAAAAAAATAANCAATAAAATATTTTATACATAAATTCAATTTTTTTTTTTTTTACTTTTTAACCACGAATTCTCTAAAAAAAAATTATTTCAAAACTCATTTTCTCCCCCAAAAAAAAAAAATAAATAAATAAAAACTCTCAAGGGGCTTAATTAGCAAGTCAATTACAAAATTTCAATTATATCATAGCCCACTAAACTCCAACGAACAATTCGATCTAATTAAGACTCGAAAAATGAGCACACAAATTTCAAGATTGGTTTGTTCAAACGAGCACCATCTTGAGAGGACGTGTTAAGAGATAAAATCTCATATCGAATAAAAATGAAAACATAGACCAATATTTAAGAGTTTGAATTACTCGTATTAACAAGATTGATATTTTAAGATGAAATATCAAATATTAACAAAGATTAAATAATGACTTAAGAGAAGACTTTCCCAAGTTATATAATCCTTCTTATTGGAATCTGTTTTGTTCATTCTTGAAGCTCTAATTCTGCTACTACCTAAAATTACAAATACAGCATAGAAGAAATTTATAATCACAAGTCACTACGAGATTGCATTCTCAATTCATTCTGGCGAATATCAATTTCAAGTTCTATCCCAGATGTAAATTTCCCAATATCAAAGCCGAGTAAGGATTTGTTGACAAGAAACTAAGATAAATTTCAAAATCTTTTTTTTATTCTATAATTATTTTAATTTGATAAAAAAAATGTTTTTTTTGTAATTTATAGAAAAGAAAATGCAAATGATAAGTCTTACCCACGTGCAGAAATATTTAGTGCATATTATTGAAAATCAGTTAGCTATCAGATAAAACATATCAAGTTTTACGCAATGCAACGTAACCATTGCCCATCTAATCACTTCAAGAGGAGACTTTTCTAGTCAAGATAAGATGTCCGTGGCTTGAAAAGTTACATGAGAATTGTTGGGCAATTACTCCTTGGTGCAAGATAAATTCAACAATCCGAGTAACCGATTAGAACGATTAAATATGCAAGTAAATGATCAAAACAAAACAAGAAAACACATCAAATTTTACATGGAAAAAACCCTCAAACGTAGAGGGAAAAAAAGGAAATTAAAATTATGCTCTTATCTAAATTAAAATAAGGAAAAATTAAAAGTTTTAAGAAAAATTCAAAATCTAACATGAAAATGAAAATGAAAAATATATATTTACTTTTTTCGAAGGGTCTAAACACGTTTCCAAGGTTTGGAAAAGAAAAATAAAAAATTCCGCTGACTTTAATGGTCAGTATAGGGACAAGCGTAGACTTGCAATTTTCTCCCGAAGCCTCGTAAGAGAAGATCAAAGGAAAAGAATAATCTTCAAAGATGAAATATTCATCCCCTTTACTGTTTCAAAACTAATTTTCTCCAGATGAAATATTCATCCCCTTTACTGTTTCAAAACTAATTTTCTCCA
>CAIGRR010462765.1:0-20179 GCA_903798365.1 Fraxinus sp. 1973-6204 | reverse complement strand
AACTTGATTTTTGAATTTAGAAACTAAAACACCTTACTTTTGATTTTTTCCCTTCATTAAAATCAAAACCATAATCGCCCAATTGCACCAACGGTTCGATTTTTTTCGCCCCATTCAGTTCGGTTAATCACGATTTTCGATTTTAACGTTTCGAATTGTCATCCGTACTCACGGGCTGGCCTGCTGTACAGGTAGCTTAAATATGCCCATTGGCACCACCTACACTAAACCAACTGGCAACTAGTATTGGGCTGGGCTCAGTGGACAGTGAAGAGTATGAATCCATATTAAAACCCTAAAAATCTAGGGTTTGATAATTATATATATGTAACCTGCTCCTCCTCCTCATTCTCGTACAGTTCTCAATGTGGATTTCGATCTTGAATTCAATTTATGTAATCTGTCTCAGGGAAAGTGGAAAGGAGCTGCAATGAAGACTTGTTGTAATACTAACGCCTTAAATATGGCTGACATGAATCCCATTCTATGGTTCGTATTCACTGAGCACTCTCTCTTTCCCTCTCTAATTTATCCTTCAATGCTATGATCCATAAATATGGTGATGAAGAATCGAAGGACCTATGGACGAAAGGCGATAAATTGATGCCGATTCTGTCAAGTTTACCTTCGAATATTTATTTTTGAAGTTTGATCGCCGAATCGGATAGTTTGTTCCGATTAGGTTCTCCAAAATTTCGAACATTTTTCGTATTAATTTCATATTTATCAATTAAAATATTTTTTAATAAGTTTTTTTTTTACGAAAAGGTGCGAAGGTCCCAGCGATGGGGAAAAACTCAATGATGAGACCTCTCCAGCACTAAGAATTAATGCCTTTGCAATTGATTATTGTCCGAATCGTTAGATTCCTCAAATTTTTCTTAATCTTGATGCGTCTGGAACCCTCGGCTATATGTTTTTGATTTTTCTAATTTGCCTCTTTATAATTTTATTATTTATTACAATAAAATTTGTACCATTTTCCCAATTGAATGGATATTAACTTAATTTTGTGTGAAATGCTTCAATTATAGAAAAAATTTAACGTGCATATAATGGGTGCGAAAAGGGGGAGATTTTGATATGGTTTGGAGTAATTTAAATATTAATTGGATGGCACGGGGTAATTAGAAGTTTAGTTTTGAGGGTGAAATTTAACTTTTTGAAGTTTGAGGACTACATTGCAAACGTTTGAGAACGAGTTTGACTATTGACACAAACTGGATTAAGAGGGTGTTTGGTAGAGATTAAAATCAGATTAAAATTGAAAATATAGTCGTTATTGTTGACTTTTATTAGACGGATGAGATCCAATAACGGTCATATTTTCAATTTTAATTNTGACACAAACTGGATTAAGAGGGTGTTTGGTAGAGATTAAAATCAGATTAAAATTGAAAATATAGTCGTTATTGTTGACTTTTATTAGACGGGTGAGACCCAATAACGGTCATATTTTCAATTTTAATTGGATTTTAAATCGTACCAAACAGGCTCTAAATTAATCTTTAGTTTGAGAACGAGTTTTTAAATTAATAAATATACGCTTAGAATTTCATAAACTCATCGAGTATGTGACAATGTTTTTTGGCAATTAATAAATTACAATATGTCCACCTTTTGATTGTAACGTTGTTTTTGGACTTATCATATAAAATATATTATTAAAATTAGTTGTTGAATCAAAATTAAAATTTAGATTTTAATCTTTACCAAACATGGCCTTACTACAAGATCATAAACAATTTAAAATGAGGATTAATCTTTATGAGCCTGTTTGGTAAAACTAAAAAGCTGATTAAAATTGAAAATATGGTCGTTATTGGGTCCCACTCGTCTAATAAAAGTCAACAATAACGGCTAGTTTTTCAATTTTAATCCGATTTTAATCTCTACCAAACACACTCTAGACCAATATTAGGGTTGNACTAAAAAGCTGATTAAAATTGAAAATATGGTCGTTATTGGGTCTCACTTGTCTAATAAAAGTCAACAATAACGGTTAGTTTTTCAATTTTAATCCGATTTTAATCTCTACCAAACACACACTATGTACCAAACACGTGCGTTCACATTTAATTTTACCTACTTATCAGATATATGTTTCACCGACAAACGTCGTCATATTGCATTTTTTTTTGTGTGCTCATTCATATTAAGGCCCTGTTTGGTAGGGATTTTAATCTAATTAAAATTGAAAATATAGCCGTTATTGGGTCTCACTCGTCTAATAAAAGTCAACAATAATGGTTAATTTTTCAATTTTAATCCGATTTTAATCTCTACCGAACGGGCCCTAAATAACACAATGCAATGAACCTAATAGTTTGTACTTTGTATCCAAACATGTGGAGTTTGTGTCAAGACGACGAACCCTTGAAACAACGGAATAAATAGCTACATTTCCGACATGCTTAATGCTATGTGCCTATAGCAATGTCTTTGGTCCCCTCATTTGAGTTAGGAACAGTCATTGTTCATGTCAAGGAGAAGCTGTTAAAGTTGAACTTTTCTTGTACAGTTTCCTCCAACATTAGGTTAATGCTGTTCATAAGTGTTGGTACTAGAGTTCACAAAGAACACAAAATTAAAACAGTAAATTGCAGAAAATAAAAGAACACCAAGGGTTTTTTACCCAAAGGGCTCGGATTTTCAGTCTTAGGCTTAGTCACCCGTTGAGCATCCACATAAAGAGATTATGCTCAAGTTTCACTAAGAAATCACCAAGAATAGGTTACAATGTGTTTATCTCACCTCAAAATCACTAAGAATATACACCAATCTCACAAAATATACATCAAGTGCCCTCACTGCCTTATCACTCAGATTTACGAACGCCAGAAAGAAAGAGAGATGTCCTAATTACATAGAGAAAAATCTCTCAAAAGGCACTGAACAATTTTTTTTTAAAGAATGAAGCTTCGAGAAGTCCTTTAAAGCAAGCAAATCAAGAGCTATCATCAACGGTGGAGATCTGGCCAAGTGGAGGACCAGATCACAAAGCCAAGAAAATAATAAGGCGTATAAGGAGCAAGCACGTTTTTACAACCAAGTAATAACATTTGGGCCAAAGATCCGGTTCCAGCTCAGGCCCAATAGATTAAACTGGGCCAAAGAATTACGAGGCAGCCCAAACCATAACAATCTCCACCTTACTGAATAATTCTTGATGACTTAGTGTACTAGAGGACCATTTTGTATCATTTGCTCTTATTTGACCTGTAAAAATAAGAACAAGAAGAAGTTAGAAAATGTTCACACACAACCCTACTTGATTATTCTAAACATATTAAAATTCAGTAATGTTTAGAGTATTCAAGTAGTTTCTAAATTTGTTTAAAGGTAAAATTTTGGTTCCCAAATCAGAAGGGTTGAACTCAGTTGAAATTTTGGTTCCCAAATCTAGACTGATCAAACCATGTTTCTCACAAAGTGAAATTTAATATCAACATGTTTAGTTCGATCATGATACATGAGGTTTTTGCTCAGATGTATAACACTTTGATTATCTGTGTAAATTTTGACAGAATTATTCACAAAGCCAATTTCATTAAGTAATCCTCTTAACCAAAGACTTTCTTTAACAACATCACAGACAGTTATGTATTCTACATCTGTAGAAGACAAGGCAACAAGTTTTTGCAATTGAGATTTCCAGCTAATGCAACCATCACACAAAGTGAAAACATAAGAAAAGGTAGATCTTCTCTTATCTAGATCTCCAGCAAAATCAGAATCAGTAAAGCTTTTCAAAACAATGCCTTCATTATATTTTTTAAACAACAAACCTAAACCAGTTGAGCCTTTCAAGTATTTTAACATCAATTTCTTAGCAATCCAATGTGTCTCACCAGGATTAGCCATAAATCTACTTAAAATGCTTATACCATGAGCCAAATCAGATCTAGTGCAGACTATGAGATACATTATGGATCCAACAGTGTTAGCATAGGGAATATTTTACATTCTCTTAAACTCTTCATCAGTTTTAGGTGATTGTTTACTAGAAAGTTAAAAATGATTTGCAATAGGCAAAGATGCGGGTTTACAGTCAATCATAGAAAATTTTTCGATTATTTTCTTAATGTATGCACTATGTCTTAGCCATAACATGCAGTCCGTTTTGTTCCTTTCTATTTCCATGCCTAGTATCCTTTTAGCTTGCCATAAGTCTTTCATTTCAAACTCAGATTTTAACTTTGATTTAATAGAATCTATTTCAAATCAGGTTTGACAAGCAAGTAACATATCATCAACATATAAAAGCAGGTAAATAGATTCATGTCCTTCTGACCATTTGAAGAAAAGACAAGAGTCATAATTACTCTTAACAATACCCAAAGTCCCAATGTAAGCATTGAACTTTTTATACCACTGTCTGAGAGCTTGCTTTAAGCCATAAAGAGATTTTTTTCAACAGGCAGACCTTGTGAGCATTAGATTTGACTTCCTAACCAATATGTTGTCTCATATAAATGGTTTCCTCAAGATCCCCATTCAAAAAAGCAGTTTTCACATCAAACTGATCAAGTTCCCAGTAAGTGAGCAGTCAGTGCAAGCAGAATTCTAATAGAGGTGTATTTTGCAACAGGAGAAAATATCTCATTATAATCTACTCCTTCCTTTTGAGTGAAACTTTTAGCAACAAGTCTAGCTTTATATCTTTACCTCCTACATTAGAATCCTCTTCTTTAATTTTGAAAATCCATTTACAGTCAACTACTTTCTGATTCTCTGGTTTATTAACCAAAATCCAATTTTTGTTTTTGATTACAGATTCCATTTCTTCATTCATAGCTTCTTTCCAAAACTTAGACTCAGAACAATTGACAGCTTCTTCAAAAGTGGAGGGTTGAGCATTCAGAGAATCAAGAGCAGTAAATAGAGTAACAAAATCATCATTATTAAACTTAGTAGAAGGAATCATGTTCCTTCTATCTCCGTCTCTAGTCAGTTGATAGTCAGCCAAAGAGGGATTAATAGATTCAGTTTCATCATCATGTTTACCCAACCACTGATTAACTTCAGATTGTGTAGACTCCACCTCAATCAAATCATTGTGATTATCTGATTGATTTTCAAGAATGGTCTCAATGGTAGGAGCATGATTATCAGATAATGTTTCAGATTTGGTCTTGCAGGAGAAGTCATTTTCATTAAAGATAACATTTTTGCCGATAATAACTTGACAACCATTTTTACATTTAACCCAAAGTCTGTACCATTTTTACCTCAAGAAGACATACTTCAAGGACCTTGGTTCAAGTTTCCCTTCATTTTGATGGGAATAGGCAACACATCCAAAAATCTTAAGTCCAATGTAATTGGCACATTGTTGGACCAAAGTTTTTCAAGAATTTGAAAATCAATGACACTTGAAGGACTTCTATTAATGATATATGTGGCGGTTTTTAAAGCTTCTCCCCAAATTTTTTTTGGAAGGCCAGAATGTGAATCATACACCTGTCCTTCTCCAATAAGGTCCTATTCATCCTCTCAACAATACCATTTTGCTGAGGGGAGTATGTCACAGTTCTATGTCTTAGAATTCCATTTTCTTTACAAAAAGAGTCAAATTCTAGATTGCAGAATTCAAGGCCATTGTTAGTTTTAAGTTCTTTGATTTTCTTATTGGTTTGATTTTCAATCATCAATTTCCATTGTTTGAAATTTTGAAAAGTATCAGACTTGTGTTTCAAAAGAAAAGTCCATATTTTTCTTGAAAAGTCATCTACTATAAGCAAGTAAAATCTATAACCACTCAAGGTATTCACAGATGCTGGACCCCACAGGTCAGCATGTAAATAGTCCAAAATTGAAGTGGATTTATGGACTCCAGTTTTGAAAGGAAGCTTATTTTGTTTTCCAAAAACACACTCTTCACAGAAACTAAGTTTTTCAAAATTGTCTTTTCCAAAATAACCAAGTTTATTTAAGATAGTTAATCCATCTTCAGACATGTGGCCAAGCCTTTTGTGCCAGATTAAAGACTTGTTAGATTTTATATTTACAATAGCAGAGCTTTAGCCTACTAAAAGTTCAACATGCATAGTGTAGATACATTAATCTTGGGCAAATAGATGATCTCTTTATTGTTTAGATGAAGCTTGATAAAGTTTTTGTGGATTCTTATATCATAGTCATCATCCAACTCCCCTAAGGAAATCAAATTCCTCTTTAATTCAGGAACAAATCTGACCTTATCAAGTTTGAGAACTTTGTTGTTATCAATTTGAAGATCCACCTTTCCTATCCCCTTTATCTGATAACTCATGTCATTTTCCATGTGAACTTGCCCCCCATTTTGATCAATAAGTTCAGCAAACCAATCCCTTTTAGGGCACATATGAAATGTACAACCAGAATCAAGAATCCATTCTTTTGGGTTCCTATTGGTGGTATTAACAAGAACAACCCCCTGAATATCGTGTTCATTATTATAGGCAACAACAGCAGACCCATCAAAATTATGTTTATCTTTTATATTAGAGATCTTTTTGAAATAGTCTTTGATTAGATGTCCTGTTTTCCCACAGTAGTAGCATTTTCTGGGCTGTAGTTTAGATTTAGATTGAGTCTTGTTCTGATTTCTAAACTTGGTAAATTGGGGTTTATCTCTTTTGTGAGAGTTGTAGTTGCATTGATTCTCCTTTTTATTCTGATTTGGTTTCTTCCTCACATTCAAAGCTTCATTAGATTTAGAGTCCTTGAAATCAGATTTTAATTCAAGTTCTCTACTCCTTAAGGATGGTATAACAATGTCAACAGTAAGATCAGTTCTTCCATATTCCAAGGCATTTCTTAGATCTCTATATTTGTCCCCTAAGGTATTTAACAAAGCCACTACTTGTTGATTTTCTGACAATTTCTCATCGCAGTTAGTCAATTCTTGAACAAGTCTTGTGAATTTATCAATGTTATCTTCCAGTGTAGAAGAGGGATTAAATCTGAAATTGTAGAACTGTCTAAGGAGATAACATTTGTTGGGCATACTCTTAGCAAGATAGAGAGATTCTAACTTAGTCCATAAACCCTGAGTATTAGTGATTTCTCCAACTTTTCTAATAACAATATCAGATAAGTGAAGAAAAATGGAACTCCAAGCAAACCTTATCTAACTTCTGCCTTATATAGACACTAAATTCAGGTGGCCAAGTCCCATCTAAGGCAGCAGCACACCTCTGTTGCAACAATAGAGCCCTCATTTTCTGTCTCCATAAACTAAAATCCCCAGTCCCCCTCCAAACTTCTACTTCAAACTTATGTGCAGTAGACATTATTAAAGATAAACAAACAAGATTAAAATAATATGCCACACAGTAACTAACAAGTATTGGCAGTATGAGAAAAGACTAGAATATGATAAGTGCTAACAATTGATCAAACAGTAACAATAATATCATGCAGGAAACGTCAATTTTGAAAATGTTTAAGGGGTGGTAACCCTTTTATCCCCTACTCTCCCAGATTCCGAGATCCTCAATGAGATCTTGGACAAAGGAAAGTAGGAGATGATCACTTACCTTAATAACAAGTTCCAAAAATGACACAGGATACTGAAAATAATAAGGAGTTTTAGAGAATACCAGAAGCAGATGAGAAGAAACCTCAGAACAGGTGCAGGAAGGAACGAGTCACACAGGCTAAGTGAAAACTCGGTAGAATCGAACGAGTCAACTCAACTTACCACGACTCAGTATGAGTCAAACGAGTCACCACTACTTAGCACTGAGTTGGATCAAGAACACCACAAACTCAGTAAGAACACCAAATCAAAGGAGATAACCCATATGAGAAACGATTTTCCAGAGAAATAATCAAAAACAATTTACAAAAACCTTGAAACTTTTATAAAAAACTTATTTTAAAGATGAACCAGAAAACTCAACCCAAAAATATTATTTTCCACAAAGATCGTTTCAGAAATCGTAAGATCTATACAGTCAAACAAGTTGAAGCATTAAGGTTTCTGAAAAATCAAACACCAACACTGATCTACAACTAGTAGGGGCTCGGATGTTCAGCCTTAGGCCTAGTCATCCGTTGAACATCTACACAAAGGGATTACTTTCTAGTTTCACTAAGAAATCACCAAGAACAGATTACAATGTATGAAGAAATCAATATTTATCTCGCCTCAAAATCACTAAGAATATACACCAATATCACAGAATATACATCAAGTGCCCTCACTGCCTTATCACTCAAATTTACAAAAATCACTCAGATTTATGAACGGAAGAAAGAAAGAAAGAAAGAAAGAGAGATGAACCCTTATCACACAGAGAGAAATCTCTCGAAAGGCATTGAACAATTTTTTTTTTTTTTGAAGAATGAAGCTTCGAGAAGCCCTTTAAGGCAAGCAAATCAAGAGCCATCATCAATGGTGGAGATCTGGCCAAGTGGAGGGCCAGATCACAAAGCCAAGAAAATAATAAGGCGTGTAAGGAGCAATCACATTTTTACAACCAAGTAATAACATTTGGGCCAAAGATCCGGTTCCAGCTCAGGCCCAACAGAGTCTAAACCATAACAACAAGGGCATTGCATCTTGTATGACAAAACACCTTATAGGCCACAATCTCGACTTGGCTAATAGGCCTCAACTCTTGAAGATAACATATAAAAGTCTCGTCTTCACCCATTTTTATAGATATTTGACAAAGAAAATGAATTTAGTCTCCACGTGAGGAGATCCGTTGAATATCAAACATTTCAAGTTTTTAAAATATAAACTTGACAATGAATCATTAACAATATAATCCATTTTATGTTTTGAATATGCTCATTGTGTAAAGGTGCAAAAATGGTAGATGATGCAGTTTTAAACATTAATTCACTAGTTATGCTTTTTCATATATATATATATATACACACACACACACATATATATATACACACATACATTTTTTTTTTTAATGGTGATGAGTGATACAAAATATCCATTGAACATGGAGAAAATGATAACTTGATCTTGTGCAAATATGTAATAGCCCGAGACAAAAAATTGAGTACAAAACTTAATTCTTTGTTGTTTTTTGATGCGTAATCCTCTATTGAACCAAGAATACGTGGCGTTTTGTTCTTTTCAAGAATGGAACAACAGTTGGCGGAGACAAGTAGGATGTCTTCAAGGTTGGTCCCCCACAACCTAGGCTATAAAACTTTAATAAACAAGACAACATCCATTAGTGATTCATCTAAAGATATATAGATAAGAGGTATAAACAAGAGAAAAATATAACCCCCTCGCCCCCACCCCCCACCAAAAAAAAAAAAAAATGAAAAGAAAAAAGAGGGAGAGCGAGAAATGGAGTTTTTGTGGCTTTTTCTCCTAGCAATATTTGTCCTGTGGACCCACTTTGTTTCTTGTAATTAATTTGAAGTTTTTTCAATTACGTTACACGTACATCGTATTTGACATCATTATTCACATTGTGTCACGTGACAACACACTATTCATTAGTTTAAAAAAAAAAAAAACTGTTTTCCAACACATTTCTTTTTGAAAACACAAAGGATGTCAAGATGTAAGCCATGGAATGTACACTAACCATTATTCAAGGTTTTTTTTTTTCCCCCAGTGCAAAAGTTTCTGTTGCTTGCAGAATTGGGAATCCTTAATTGATGTTCTGTTATTCACACAATGTTAAGAAGTGTGAGTAGGCCTAGAGAAGGGTAGTTCTAGAAATATCGTTTTATGTCTCGCCCCGTAATATTTTGTATTTTCAATTTTATATTATATTACTAATATATATATAAAAAAAAGGTTGAACTCCAACCTTGATGGCCCCCACCGACCCTGCCCTGGACCATTGTAATAAATATTTCGCATGTTGGGTGAGTTATTCTCTTATGGCTTGTGTTGTGAGGAGTTTTAGATTTAGTGATTTTGGATCTTTCAATAGGTTTAGGAATGAATCAAGCGGAGTTGCGGAAAAGAATTTATGTAGCTGACTTCAACTTTAACGAAAAAAATACTTAATTTATTGTTGTTATATAGTAATATTCATTTATTGGAACAAAGTACTTAGAGTGTGTTTGGTAGAGATTAAAATCGGATTTAAATTAAAAAATTAGTCGTTATTGTTGACTTTTATTAGACGAGTGAAACTCAATAACAACTATATTTTCAATTTTAATTGAATTTTGAGTTCTACCAAACATGCCCTTAATTTTCCCAATCACATCTCTTGGGAAAAAAAAATAAAAACGTGCTTTAGAAGACTTTGTTTGTGCGCTTATAAGCCATTTATTTGTATTTTTATTTTTTTTAAAGTCAGTTTTTAAGGCCATAGCAATGTACTTACCTTCTTAAATCTGTGCTTAAAGATTGACCATTTTCCTATGATATTTACCAATCTATCATTATTACAATTAGACATCATCTTTTGGGGTGGGGCTATCCAGCAAAACTTGGAAAGCAGAGTTCAGTCATCAGCAGGTGAATCTGTTAGGAAAAGCAAAATTTAGTGCCCTAGAAAATACTTTTGAAAATAAAGTCTCCTCGAAGTTCTCAAAACATAGTGAAAGAATATCCAAAGGAACTAGTCGTTATGATCTATTCCTTTTGGTCAAGTCGGGTGATTGTACCTAACGAATTTTTTATTGAAAGTAGCCATTCTCAGGTCGCCCTATTAACAAACGATAGTCTCTTAGAAGTTTTATATGCTCTAGTACTATTGTTACAAACATTTTGGATAGAACTCACACGTGAAAACAATCTACGAAACAGGTATTTCACGAGCAACATGGACTCGAAAATAATTGTTAAAGTGTTTTTACCACATCTTAAAGTACTAGCATTACAAGCACCATTGGTGGACGAAGCATCAATGCTGTTGGAGAAAGGCTTCACAAAATGGAATAACAATTGTCACAAAGGAACAAAAAGAGATAATGGAAACATGTGAGGGCCCTTTAAAGCCATAAGAAATTGTAATATCGTGCTTTAACAAGATGCCAAAAATGTCATCTTTTCTTATCATAATCAAGAATGATTCATTAATTTACATTTATTTTTCCTGCACAATATTATTTTCTAACTAAACCGAATTTTTTACCTAATGTTTTACCGAATTGACAAGTGGCGACCCCTATTGGAGGGAGTCTGGGCCCACAGACGCACCCCCAATAGGGGGCCGCCACTTGTCAATTCGATAATTCATTAGGTAAACAAAAATGCTATTCATCCCCACCGAGGTTACAATCTCAGTTTAGATGGCTCTAAATGATAGGTTAAATGAAAGGTGAAATTAAATGACTTATTTAACTTCACCTATCATTTAATCCCACAATAACGCTACCTAGACCGATGTTGTAATCCAGTGGGAATGGATAGAATTACTTTTAGGTAAAAAATTAGGTACGTGTAGCATAACTAAAATTTATATAGTATAATGATTAGCGAATCATACTATCAAGAACTGAACTGTATTTTGAATTTATTGCTCCAAATAAATACAGCAGGGAAGAAAATTCTGGTTACAGCAGCAAGACTGATGTCTTGAACACATGAATTTTCAAAATTTTGTTTACGTGCAGAAATTTTCAATGCATTTTTCTGATAAAACTGGAATGATACAGAGAAGATTATTATTAGCATCGTCTTGTCACGGGCAAATAGTCCTCCCTTTGCTTCAGTCTTCAGTGTAAAAAATGCATAAATCCTCTCATTTTTCTGAAAACAAGAAAACATGGAATTTCAATTCTAATGCAATCTTAATGATTTCATAATGACAAAAAAAAAAAAGATTGTTTTAACAAATACCTATTGATCTTTTGCAGTATAGAATTGCTTCATTGATGGAGCTCTCAATATCAGCACAAACATTAAAAGAATACGTTGAACTTACTCGTGGTGATTCTCGTGGAGAACTTTTTCGACTCTCAACCTTCTTGAGTTCATAATAAACATCGTTTTTATTGGCGGTTTCATTGAAATCAGCCCAATCAACCGCGGAATAAGCTATACTAGGACAAGGCGATGCCTGGAGGGAACTGCTCCAACTCTGAACTTCACAAACTTTTCTCTCAAGATCATCCACTCTAATATTTTTTCTGGCACATCCTAAAGTTCTGCATAATGGCGTAAAAAATCCAAAACACTTCAGCAACACTCTTTTCGATGATTTTCTCCATTTTCTGAGGAAAAAATACCTAGTACTCCTAAGTTGTCCCAGCAATTTCTTTTCCAGTGCCCCTTCTGGTAGCAACTCATATTGACTTCGCAAAGAATACGAAGAAATAGGCGTGCCAGGAGTCGAGGTCGAGGTACTAAACACCTTAGATTTCGATCTTTCAACATATATAGGCATAATTTGCCCATCAGAGAAAATCTCGTCAGCATGAACTAGGGAAAAGGGAGATGCTGATACAGGAAAATCAAATTTGAAATTCTGTTCTTTCGATCCAACTTCAATCGGATTTTCACCAAAAGATTTGAGGGAATTGAGAAAGCAATCAGAAGAGGGATTTTTATTTATCAACCAACTGTATGAAAAACTTTCAGTGGCTAGTGGATTAGAATTTTCCATTGTCAATAGAAACTGTAGCTTTGAGAAGAAAATACAGGAGAATGCTTATATGTATACACTAAATGGGGATGGAACTCACTTGATAATTCTTCACATTGACCAGAATATATAGCATGGTTCATGGTACCCAAAACTGCATGGATTACACACACACACACACACACACGTGTGTACGTAAAAAAAATTTCAGCATCAACACATGGCATGTTACATGTTTATTTAACACCAATTTGGTCAACCATATATTAAATTAGCTACAAGTCTATAATTATTTTGATTGCCTTCCCCTTATGAAGTATGAAACTCGAGCTTTTATCATAGACTATATATGAATCAATAGAAAATAAAGAGTGGAATTCACGACAACGGTACTCATTGAATTCAATCAATTAGCCACAATTTTTTTTCATATTCAGTATGCATTATTTAATGTTATTGTTGTTGGTTGCTTTACGTCGTATCTATCTCTACATGGTAAACGCATGAAATATCCAGGGCCCAAACAAACAACCTAAGCAATAGATACACGTACCTAAGCCAATAAGGCCAAAGACTTCATCACTACCGAGCTTACATATCGAACCAACAACTCTTCTCGCCAAGGAGTTCTAGAAGCTATTAATCCTCAGCCTTTGTACGACCTCAGCTTCGACCAGCTTGATGACAATATAACTCATGGTCAAATATTCATTATGTGGTCGGCTTATAATTCTAGGAGATGTCATTTGCTAGAGTAACAAGACATAGCTAGCTTGATAGCTAATGCATAGGTATGGTTCATGTGACCAACAATTGATGCCCCATTATATAAAATTTGTTACATTTGTCAAAACTATATTTATTTCTCTTTGTTGGAACAACTATTGTTCAACTCTCCTGGCGGCCACTACCCTCTTCTTTCTGCTAGCCAAGCATTCTTACATTTAGGAACACGTCAGGGTATGTGGTTCTTGGTGTCGATTGAAAAGTCCAAATAGATTTTGACTTCTATACGCACAAGTTGTGTCATTGTAAGAAAATTGAGGCAATATTGATTAATTCAAAAGGAGAAAAAAAATGAAGGTTTTAAATTTATGTAATAAATATTCAAAAAGTCCCTATCGAAGGGTAAAAAATAGTATAAAAGCTGTCAAAATGTATTTGGCATGTTGCAGAATGTTGGACTCTACCCCAGAAACAAGATTAAAAATGAAAAAAAATGAAAAAAATTGCATTATAAAGAACAAGAATGGGTCCTGAAGGAGATATTTTAAAATGCAAACAGTTCATATTTCTTTATATAATTCAAAAGATTTAGTTCAAATTATTATGGGAAAATGCTAAAGAATAAGGAATGGACCATGCTTTCAGACAGTGATATTCATTGCCTCAAAACAATTAATAATAAATAGTTGTCTATTTCATTTTTTCATGAACATCAAAATACCTACTTACATTTTATACAGCTAGCTGTGACTAATCTGCTGGATGTCTATATTTCAATTTCATAATCATAAACAAGAAAAAATATTTCTGTATAAGTAGAATAATCAGAACACAAAAAGGACAAAAAATTGAAAGTCTATCAAATGCGCCATTTTAGTCATGGCTGGGGTGGGGTGGGGGGGTCGAACATTTGATTTTTCTTTCAAATGTAAGCTACTTTGAGTAACTTTTTGTTTTCAAATATATTTTTATATATAAGTACTTTTTCTTACTTAGAAATAAAAAAAAAAGTATTGTAAAAGATTATTTATTTTATTACTTACTTGTTTACGAATAAGGGAAACTTTTTAAGCATAGATAAACATACTGATAATAAATTGATGGCGAAAATTCCAGAATCTCAAAAATATGGAAAGAATTACGAGAATTTGTATAATTTTTCTTCATATATATTAGAAATATAGAAGCGTCAAATGAACGATTTATATTAACTAAATGAGCACAAAATTATTGAAATAATTTAAGAGAATCGAAAAACATTCCAAGAGTAAGAAAGGTCCTGCTCTTTTCAAGCTTAAGCCCCTGTTTGGTACACATTATTTTTTTCATTCTCATTCTTCTACTCATTTTCAGTCACACATTCTTCAATAAAATAATATTTTACATCACATCAATAATTTTTCCTTNAAATATGGAAAGAATTACGAGAATTTGTATAATTTTTCTTCATATATATTAGAAATATAGAAGCGTCAAATGAACGATTTATATTAACTAAATGAGCACAAAATTATTGAAATAATTTAAGAGAATCGAAAAACATTCCAAGAGTAAGAAAGGTCCTGCTCTTTTCAAGCTTAAGCCCCTGTTTGGTACACATTATTTTTTTCATTCTCATTCTTCTACTCATTTTCAGTCACACATTCTTCAATAAAATAATATTTTACATCACATCAATAATTTTTCCTTCTTTTTTAACCACACGTTATCCATCAATCTACTATTTCAGAATGCATTCTTACAAAATAATGTGGATCAAACACACCCTAATTAAGAAATTGTAATATATAGGAAAATAAAAGAGAAAGTAGCAGACAAGGGTCCCTATTCCCTGGGGAAACTAACAGAAATGAAAGGTACAAAGGTTGGAGGACCAGAAACAAGATTTGAAACAAGACACAATCTGTCAATAGAGTTGTCTGTTCAACGCATCACTAATTGTGACATATGATGCCAAACTTCCAAAGTTTGCAAATTTGTGTGCATTCATCTACTTGTGAAATTTATCCTGATTGCTTTTCATATTGAATAATCATGCATATATTTTTGGGCTCTGAAAAAGTGTCAATTGATGAATATTAGGAGCTAATGAATGAGATGATAACAATATGGGTGGTTATACTGCCACTATAATTTTATTTGATACATCATCTTTTAATTGCAGTTAAACTCCTCAATCTTTGTTCATTATATAAATTATTTCCTTAACTTTTTTGGTCGAAATCTTATCTTCAACCTTCTATTAAATGGTATATTTCGTCCTTAATGATGATTTATGTTACGTGCCCTCATGAGCCCTCCACTCCATCCACCCAGTCCGTCCACCACATGGAAGCATGATCCGATTTTCATGCGACCAAGACTCGAACGAACTGAATTAAGGTGGCCTCCACCTTGTTCACTCAGTTCGTCTGCCACGTGTGCACGAAAAGATTTCGTGCTGCCACAGGTGGATGAACCGAACTCATATGAACGGACAGAATCCAATAGCCCGAGTTGAAACGATACTGCTCACTTGTAGATGATCCGAACTCATTCGTCGCACATGACGGATGCAAAGGCTTGCAATCTACATTCACCACACCCATATTCACTTGATTTCCCAAAAATCAAGTCCTTAGCCTAATTGATGGGACTTGTGGCAGACTCCAAACGGTCAACTCACACTGCTATGTCATGAAACATTTAATACCCGTCAACTTATGGATGGACAGATTGATGCCTATGAAGGGATGATCTGGCTGGGATCCAAAGCCACATGTCCCTACATCCAACGGTTCTCATCTCTCTTCCTCTTAGTATAAGTACTCCCTCATTAAGGTAAGATGGTGAACCTCTTTTTTTTCTCTCCAATTCCTAACCTTAAAAATTCTTAACTCTGAAGAACATGCACATATACAAACTCTTGGACACGTTCAGGTGACCACCTCACCGTTGGACGTCATTATCGGTTACAAAATCACTAACTTAACCATCAGAGTGCTCGCGGTCACTTCCACCTTCACTAGGAAAGGCCACGAGTGACTAATAGTGTGTTACCGTGCGCATGGAGGAGCTTACATAGTATTATTCTGTTGGCCATGTGCCGTGACCATTTTTTGGTGTCAACAATTTATATTGAAATATTTTGTTTTAATGCTTTGAAATGAGGAAAAATATTTTTTTTTTGCATTATTTATTTATTTATTTTTAAAAATATGATGGAAAAATAGGTTATTTTACACCATTTCGACAGACTTTTGAATATAAAACTATTATTAAATGCAAAATGTATTAACTAATGGAAAGTTTGAGAATAAGAATGACATGTAAAATCATTAAGTGGTGACTTTGTATTATTTCAAATATGCCAAGAATTGAATTTAGTTTTCCTATTCATATAGGAGATGTCATTAAGTGGTGACTTTGTATTATTTCAAATATATCAAGAATTGAATTTATTTTTCCTATTCATATAGGAGTTGATTTGCTTATCTTACATCGAAAGAGGATTAGTTAGCCAACCCTTTGTACTTGGGAGTATATCAATTGTGAGACAGTCATGTATTGTCTTCGATAAAACTTGGTGATTTTTTGTAAGGGAAAAACTCATATTTCAAGTGTATGGTTTACACCAATTCAGAAGTCAGGTAAATAGTTTAACAATTCAAAACTCAGGTTTTAGGTAATTAATTAAAAATATTTATTAATTAGATCACAATTATAAAATTAATGGTCACATATACATAATTATAGGTCACAATTTATTTATTTGTCACTTATTATCAAATTAATTAGTCACTTATGATTTCGAGGTCACAAATTCAAAAAATTATAGGTCACAGTTAATTTTATTGGTCACATATTTTCAAATTTATTGATCACATATTATTTTTCAATCATATATTGTCAAATTTGTAGGTCTCAGTTAAATACTTGGTCACAGATAATCAAATACTTGGTCACATACCACTGACACTATCACTTTTGACCATCCTAACCCGTCGCCGCCATCGCCACCACGGCCAACAACATCACTACCAACAAACCTACCACCACCGCATCCAACTACCGACCATGACCAACACCATCAATCCCCATGCCACAAGGGATCAAACTTCACCTTCTCTATAAAGGATGGACTTGCACTACAAATTTTGCCAAAGAAAGAAATCAGAACATAGGAGAAGAAGAAGATGCTAACATTCGCTTGGCAGCCTCGAATTGCAGAAGAAATCAGAACAAAAGACACTGTCTCGAACCTTACGCGAACGACAGCGACACTTAGCAGCGTCGCGACGCTGCCACGAACTGAGCAGCGTCGGCGTCGTCGCGACCCTGCTGTCCGACGGAGAGAGGAGATGGAGATAGGGGACGTTGCTGTCCAGCGGAGAGAGGAGATGGAGATAGGGGTGGGGGAAGGAGAGAGAAGGGAGAATGGAGGAGGGAAGAGGAGGAAAGTAGGGGGAAGGGGAAGGGGAGATGAGGCGCTAGAGAGAGAGGTGAGGAAGTTGAGAGTGATAAATTAGGGTTATGATTTTAATATATTACCTGATTTTTGAATAATAAAACTTGGTCCCTGATTTTTGAATTCCAATCTTCAAACACCTGAATTATTGTAATTTCCCTTTTTGNGGAGGCGAGGGAGAGAGAGAGGTGATGGAGTTAGGCGTGGTAAATTAGGGTTAGAGTTTTAATATAATACCTGATTTTTGAATAATGAAACTTGGTCCCTGATTTTTGAATTCCAATCTTCAAACACCTGAATTATTGTAATTTCCCTTTTTGTAATCTCACTATGAAACCTATATTGGGCCAATAGTTTATTGGACCCTAGCAGTCTAGGTATGTAGAATGGACCGATTTACAATCAACCAGGTCAAGAGACAAGAATCGATTGGAACCGGTCAAACTAAGTGAAACCTGGAATGAACCGGTTAAAACCATGAGGGTTTTAGATATTTGAATCAGGTATGTTCAAAATTTGAAGGGCTCAAACCCGGGACTTTGAGGTTATAATATAAAGGGGTACTTACAAAAATACCCTTAAAATTAGGGATGTTTTGAAAAATACCCTTAAAATCATATGAAAGATTTTTAGGAAGTAAAAAATACTGTGTAAAATAAAAAAGTGTTACAATGTCACTTTTTTTTATAAAAATTGTCACATTTTTACTTTTTTAAAAAAAAAAAAGTGACAAAAACTCAAAAAAAACGACAAAAAAAAAAAAATGAAACTTTCAAAAAGTGATACAAACTCAAAAAAATGATGCAAACTCAAAAAAAGTGACAAAAATAAAAAAGTGACATACACTCTCAAAAAATAATACAAACTCAAAAAAGTGACAAAACTAAAATAAAAAAAGTGACACACACACTCTAAAAAATACTCTTAAAATTAGGAATGTTTTGAAAAATCATATGAAATGTTTTTAAGAAGTAAAAAAATATTGTGTAAAATAAAAAAGTGACACAATGTCACTTCTTTTTATAAAAATTGTCATTTTTTTGCCTTTTTAAAAGTGATACTCAAAAAGTGATACAAACAAAAAAAATTGACACAAACTCAAAAAAAAAAGTGATAAAATTCAAAAAAAGTGACACACATGCTAAAAAATGACACAAACTCAAAAAAATGACAAATACCACAATTTTACCACATTTAAATGACACTATTTGATACTTTGGTTACCCTTTTTGTAAACTTTGACTTCATTTCTACTTGATCCATTTAATTTTAATGCCTTTTTCTTATTAAAACTGCTTATTTATTAGTCATCTAATGTTATTGAGTCCATGTAGAATTTGGCAAATTTGCTTTTGAGTGCTGTCACAATGTTGCGCCATCTGGAGCTCCACGATAAAGCCGATAGAATCCAGGATGCTATCTTGAAAACAATTGCCGAAGGGAAGTATAGAACAACCGATCTTGGTGGTAAATCAACGACAACCGATTTCACCAAGGCAATTTGCGACCACATATGAGCAGTGTTGGGCAAGTGTATATTTGTTTTTTTTTTTTCAACAGGTTCAACATGAAGTTTTTTCCAGGTTTATTGCTTTCAAAAACGATTCCCATTAGTTGCTGAAGAAGCAGATGCCATCAACTTGTGGCTTCTTAAAAGGAACGTCCACTTATGTTGCTGAAGAAGCAGATGCCATCAGCTTTATTTTTTGAAAAGGGTAACCAAAGTATCAAACAGTGTCATTTCAGAAAAATAAATAAATTCGAAATCTATATTGGATGAGGAGAACCTGAGTTATGGGCGAGGATCAGGGACGGAGTCGTCGCTTGGTTGAGGATTTCTCTTCCGTGTAATCGTTTAGTAGTTTTCGAGAATCGGGAATCAGGGGCTTTGATTTGAGCTTTGGAGTTTTGGTTGAGGATTTCCCTTCCTTGTAATCGTTTATGAGTTTTCTGGAGTAAAGGGCTTTGGAGTTTTGGCGGTTTAGAACATAATAATTACGTGGTAAAAGTTTTTAATCAGTTAATACAGGATTATTCAAATTCTTTAATTTTGGAAAGTAATTGGTCTAATTTTCCCTTTGCAGTTCCTGGAAAAGGGCAATGGCCCAATACGGTCAAATATCAAAGGAATACTTACAAAAATATCCTTAAAATTAGGGATGTTTTGAAAAATCATGTGAAAATTTTTTAGAAAGTAAAAAATATGGTGTAAAATGAAAAAGTGACACAATGTCACTTTTTTAATTTTTTTAAAAAAGTTATACAAACTACTTAAAAAGTGATAAAAACAAAAAAAAATGTGACAAAATTCAAAAAAAGTGACAAATTCAAAAAAAAATGGTACAAATTAAAAGAAGTGTACAGATTCAAAAAGCGACAAACAACAAAAAAGTGACACACTTAAAAAGTGACAAAAAAAAAAAGTGACGATCTCAAAAAAGTGACGAATTTTTTTTAAAGACAATCTTTTGACGAAATTCACAGGCTTCCT
>CAIGRR010462663.1:0-16986 GCA_903798365.1 Fraxinus sp. 1973-6204 | reverse complement strand
CGTTAAAACTTCAATTCGATTGGTAGAATTTTTAAATGTTAACCCATATTTTTGCGCTTGAAGTTTCATATCAATTAATAGCACCAATTATGCTACGTAGCATTGTTCTCTGATTAGGCTTAATGATAGACAGTTCAATCACTTCTTGAAGGTGATCATCATATCCTTCTAGATGGGAAGGGCATACTTTCCTATTCTCATCATGCACTATTCTTCCCCAATGAAAAAAATGACGGAGTTACACCATCCTTTTTCGCTAGTGTGATAATTCATTATCATCCGATTGGTCGCTACTCATTCATACAAGGGCAAAATTCACCAAGACTTTTCAGGAGGACATCACTGACTCTTCTTTATACATCTAACATACTTACTTCTAAGCAATCTTCAAAGCACTGTTCCAATAGTACACTATTCCAATTTACAAAAATCTTAGTTTAAGCAATCAGATTCTTAACTGACATTCACTCGAGTAAAAAGATTGGGGACTTACACAATTGTCCTTCATTAGAAGCAATTGTATGTAAATTTACACAAAGATTTCGAATAAATTGCTACTCAAATGTTGCAGAACTTCCTCTTGCTTGGTCGAGTGTATAGTATTTTAATATTTTAATTTTCATGATACAATATAACTCCGCGTATAGGGATATATATATATACACACATTAAAGCTCATATATTTCTTATATATAATCGAAATGAAATAAAAGAATTAACCCTTCATCTACTATCTTCCCTAGGAGCCAAAAATGCAGAATCTAACCCGTCTAATATATCCAAAACGTTACCCTTCAGGTGTTCATTTTTTATATGGGGAGAGCTTCCGGTGCTCCTACTCAATGCCCAAACCTTATTCGTCCTATTATTCACCGTCATGAATTCCTGGCTTTTGCTTAGTCCGGGGGCCAAGTTCTTCCTTTTCACAACCTCTTCCAACAAATTTTTATCATCGGTAGAGAGCTGGACTTTATGAATTCCAACATTGTTGCTTGTTGACAATGCATTTGATCCTTTGAGAGCTGGAAATTGTACTGGTTGAGCCCTGAGTCCATTATCTCTATATGTTACGAGGCTAANGCCAAGTTCTTCCTTTTCACAACCTCTTCCAACAAATTTTTATCATCGGTAGAGAGCTGGACTTTATGAATTCCAACATTGTTACTTGTTGACAATGCATTTGATCCTTTGAGAGCAGGAAATAGTACTGGTTGAGCCCTGAGTCCATTATCTCTATATGTTACGAGGCTAATGAGACGATGAAGGCATGCCACTAGCTCGAGGATGTAGGAGTCAGCCTTCTGCTTGTGCGCATGATAGAGTGTCTGCAAGCGAATCAGGTTATTTGGCAGGCCTGTTTTCTTTCCAAATTCGTTTCTGCAATTAAGAACACTTGAAAAAGTTAATTATCTCAGTCCGTGCAAATGACATAATGAGAGCTCTCGACTAACCCAGCATTCGCCCACTCTCCGACCCATCCAAATCCTTGATGTGCTCTGTTTCCAGTGGGCACCACGGCAAAGATGGTGGCATGAGTACATTATGAAGTTGAGACAAAAATGATACGATAAACAAAGATACACTTAAAATTACAAAAATGATCTGATAAGCAAAGATACGCCTAATTCATGACATACTTGGTAGTATCCGTTGCTAATGGAACTAGCCACTGGAGATTTTTCTCCATCTCGGCTTTGATTTGAGGAACTGTGAGCTGCAAAAGGCACAATCTAAAGAAGCTAAAATATGAAGGAAAACAGAGAATCTGAAATTATCAATCCCAAAGGGTGAAAAAAAGAAGCAAGAGGTAACTTTTGTTTCCAAACGTGTTAAACAAGCTACTTTTTTCTTTCTTTCAGTAGGTAACAAGGAGTTAAGCGCTTGTTTGGGAGACATTTTTCCAAGTGAAAAATGATTATTTTTTTAGTCGGAGAACGTACGGTTAAAAAGTAGGCAAAATTATGGGACCTGTAGAATGTGTGGTAGAAAATGATTTTTGAAAAATCTCTCCCAAAGAATCCATTATTTTGAAAGTAAATTCTTACCTTACTATCAAAATAATATGATTTTTACAAAACGTCTCCCAAACAAGCCATTATATTGAAAGTAATTCTCACCTTACTATCAAATAATTAACTTGTTTTATTCTGATCAATGAAATATTTTCTTGTTTTGAAACTTACTCATTTACTTGCAGGCAAACTTTTAAACTTAGCTGAACAAATGTAAAGATTGCATAGATGACCATAAAAAACCTCTCAGAAATATAAAACTTCAGAGCCCTCCTCCCTCAATATCCTCCACTCAAAACAAAAACGTCTATTAGATTGACTGAGACAAGACATTTAGGATGTGCTTGATGAATATTATTGAGGAAAGAATGGATTTCATATAGTGATATGATGGAAAATATGTGGTTAAAAAGTAAAGAAAAGTTATTGATGTGATGAAAAATATTATTTTATTGAAGAATGTGTGGTTGAAAATGAGTTTTGAAAGAATGTATTTTTTTAGAATGTGTGTCAAACAGGGGCTTAGTCCAATTGCAAACGTATATGGCCTGCTAAAAAGTAGAGAAAGACAATGTGAAGGAACTACCTTGAAGAACATATCTTGTATTCCGGAAGGGGAAAGAAAAAGCATACCTCTTCCTCGGTATCAATGGTTTGTAATCGGGAGCGGAGAGCATTCTTAACAGTTGGTGGCAACCCATTGTACAATGCATCTCTCATATTAGAAGGAAGCAAGGTTGGGCGTGATGCCTAATTAAAATTGAATTTATAAAGATTACCTCGGTGAAAATACATATCATCCTACGAAAGAAATGAAGTACTAGACTTACAATGTTATCGATTTGAGTAATTATGTTAGCATAATGTAAAGAAAGACCAGCAACACCTAGACTTTCTGGTTTGTTAGCAGACGCCTCGCCAAAAGACGTCAACCCTGGCCATACAGTGTGTAAACTGAAAGTAAGAAGAGCATATAAATCTAAAACATACTCATCGCCAGCCTATTGGCTATTGCCCCAGTAGTAACTTGACCCCAACCTTTTAAAAGGAGCAAGTTGCTCAACCTTTCATTCTAGTTGCATAATCAGTCCACGACAACGAAAAATGCTTAAAACTCTACGACATTATTATGTGACCCTCACGTGTCCAACTTTATGAAGCTAGGTTTTGTTTTCCAACTTGGGCTAGTGACAGAAATTTGAAGGGGCCATATTTTCGCAGAGGCCAAATGATCTAGATGGTTTCCATCGTTAGGGATTGATTGTGTAACTATGATGATAGATCAAGAACTAACTTGATATTTTTTAAAGGTTAGGGAACAACTTGCTAAAGCTAGGTTGGAGACAAACAGTGCAATTTTTCCAAGATATTATAATAAAGGATGGATGAGAACAGTATGTTCTTCTAAACAACTGAGAACCATGGATGGTTCTAATCCAATAGCACAAAAGGTCTTAAAATCAAACTGCATGCTCGTATAAAAATAGAGGGGCAACTGGAGTAAATATGTGGTCAAGGGAACCTCATATTCTTGTGGGATGCGAGGACATAGCATTAAAAATATTATGAATCTCAGCCAAAGAAATTAGAAGTTTTTCCATTTATACAAGAAGGATTCAATCCCTGGAACTGAAACTACCCATCCCACAGGGGAGAGGATAAGGGAAGACTTCTCAACAGTAACCTTAATTATCAGATGTTGCATAGGATACTGTGTCGTTTGGAAGAGGAAAATTCACACGCAAGAAATTTTGTATTAGCTTTTAACGAGTCGAAGAATGAGGTAATTGAACATTGTGGAACTATAGGAAAAGAAAGTCTCGGAAGTCCTAACAGCAGCAGTGATGTACTTAGACTACAACTATTAGAGTTTTGGAGCTCATGAAGACCGGTTGTACATTAAGCATGTGTTTGGCACCCATTTTGGGTGTATTATAAATTTTGGAATAGTGATTGATGGAAGAATGTATAGTTGAAAAGTAATGAAAAGTTTTAGATTTGTGTGTATTTTATTTGTAGAATGTGTGGTTTTAATTAAGAAAGAGAAAAATTTTAAAAAAAATTAATGGGAGCCAAACACAAGCTAAACTTGTTGAGAATAAAATAAAAGATATGCATTGCTGGATAAATTCAGATGAAAAAAGAACAAAACTTAGGGCCTGTTCGGCAAGGCTTTCAAAAGTCAAAAGCTGCTTCTGAAACTAAGAAGTTCGTTTCTTAACATGTTTGGATAATTATTTGAAAGTGTTTTGCCCGGCTAAAAAGCTTTTAGAAGAAGCGGTCTAAGGTAACTTTCTGCAAAGCTCTTCTACAAACAGTAGAAGCCAGCCAAACAAACCCATAATCATGTATGGTTTCCATTAAACTGATATATAATGTTATCGTCACTATGTCAAACATCCACAACTAAGGCATAAACATAAGCTATTACTCAAGAAGCACAGATATGGATACATAATTCGAATACGATACAATATAATACGGATACATCGATATGGCTTTTTTTTAAAAAAGAATTAGGATACATGGATACAGGTTATAAAAATTAACATAATTTCATTAATATAAAAAAAAATTAAAACAGAAACATAATAATAAAAATAAAATAAAATACTAAAACATTTTATCTTAATCCTTAATTATCCTAACTTCATTTTCTTCAATATTATCAATATCAACTTCTTCACTATCATTAAAAATAACACTCTCCAACTATGACTCATGTAATGATAAATTAGCAAATCAATCAATCCAACAACTTCAAGAATATCAAAATGTCCTACATTTTGGATTCTCCTTTTGAATATAGATCTAATTTTCTTGATAAAAGACACAGATTATTATGAATGAAAATCAATTATTCGGTTCCTTGTGGAGTTATTCCTTCTCGTGGAGTACACAAAAGAGTACATATTCCAGTTATTTAATTCTAGTTACTGTCTATTTCCAATAATAAAAATATATTTGTCAATTATTAATATAGTTTCACATGCATTAAAAGATTAAATAATATTGTGTATTCCCAATAAAAAATCTAGTTAATTAATTCAAATATTATTAAAATTCAATAAAATAAAATAATTTTTTCAATACATAGTTTAGAGCAATGAGTTTTAAAAGATTTTTATCAATAACACTCTTCTTCACGTGTCCTAACTTATTGGATATGTATCGAAAATAATTAAAAAACACGTATCCGATATGTGTCGAAAATTTAAAAAATATAAACTATTAAAAACATGTATCTGGTACGTATTGGAGGGTATCGGAGAATAGTCAAGCTTGGATACATATTGAATACGGGAACGTAATGAGTTTACAAGTATCGATACTTCTGAGGCTATTACTAAAGCATGCAAACTCCCTCTATCCTGTATAAAAGAGAAAAGAAACCGAAAGAGAAGAGAGTATACTGAGCATGCATTTGTACCATTTTCTCCAAATGATTCTAAAATATATTGATGAATGAAACCAACGACATCAACAAGCTTCTCGACAACCTACACATGTAAAATATCAAACTAAATCAATTCGAGACGTTTGATATCCTAGTATGAAATAACGATATGCGAGATGAAATTTTCACTTCAATATCGATCATTTTCAGAAGACTTAAATATTTGCCACAAAACTTAAAAGAAAGATAATAATTTGATCGTGTCATCCACATCAAAAAAAGGTTGCTATGTCAAATGTAGAGAATGTAAAGGTAGGATCATGATGTAAAATATACTGTTTCAAGCAGAAATATAAAAGCAAATATCGCATACGCTCTGACATTCAAACTAATATGAACAATTATGAAGAAAACAAGTGAAATAATCAAGTACCTCCTCCAAACTTTTAGACCAAAGTGATTTCTTTTTCAAGCTCCGCACAAGTTTTCTTTGATGTTTTAGCTCACTTTGTAACATTACAAGACTCTCCCCTACAATTACAAGAAAGAAAAATAAACAAGTGATCTTTCAATTAAGATTATATCCTTACAGTAGTGGGAAGCGAGTTTGGTCCTGATAGAGTTGCATCATGGTAGGTTCCTGACTATTGCTGCAGAATTGTGGTTGATTGCAGAAGAAACAAAGCTGCTGTAGGCCGATTATATTGGATAAAATTGCAAAGACTATTGAATGTAAATTGTATTACTCAAGAATAAAAACGAACTACAAATGGACAGCTTTCGAGAGCCCGCCTCTCTCCCCAGTTTCTCTCTCATTTTCTGAATGTCCCTAACTAAATCTAACCTCCCCTATTTAATAGATAAACGCCTGTCTATACCATTTATTCTACTACATCCCCATAATACCCCAGTGCAAATGACAATTGAACTATTAATCTGGGATTCTATCATATCACTCTTCAGTTACAACTATTCATTTTTCTTCTATAAATTTGTTGCGTAGAACATTATGCTTATAAATGGGAAACCAAACCTTGAGCCAATTCTACTTGAACGTGAATATTCCAATGACTCAGAGTTCACAATCAAAAGCATAACATATACCTTAACCTACTGCCACGGCCACCACGGTACAAAGCAAAGCAAATCAATTCAAAGAATTGTCAATTTAAAGAACACCTTATTCAAAGGAAAGCCAGTTTGTCTAACCTTTTCGAGGAAGGTGTAAAGAATCTACTTCCTCTACCTTCCGCTGATAATCTTGTTCAAATCTGTCCAAAGCATGCAGCTCGTGATACAACTCCTGCAACCAAAGCAGGAGTTAGCCTCTCGTTGTTAACATTAGAATAAATGTTTCAACTTTTCTATATAGAAAAAATGATATAAATCTTTATTATTCATGACTGAAATTGTAGCAGATGGTTTGCCTGGCTTGTGACATTTTATGTTGATTTTTCATTCATCAAAGTTCATGTCATTGACCATTCATGAGACAGCTTTTGGATAAATTCTGATGCAGTACACACAAAACAGAAGCTATATAAGAAAGAAGAAATGGAGAAAGGGGAAGGGGATGGGAAGAGGGTAAGAGAAGAGGAGGGAGAGAGAGAGCACATAAATTGGAGAGATTGTACATTATTCAATAATCATACTATCAAAGTTAGTTCTAAACATATTAACCTCTATACATATTGGGTTTTTAACTAACCTAGTTCAAGTAGGAAACACGATAAGAAAATCTTTCAAACTAAGTCCTAATTTCTCTACCCAAATTAAGTATTCAAATTTGGCAAGCCTTCAATATTATTATCATTATGGATCTCCATCAAATTCATATGTTTGTTTGAGATGTGAGACGGCCTGGCAAACTATCTTCATTGTCAACCTAATAATGCCCTAAATGCAAATCTTCATTTCATCCAACATAGTCCAGTTATATGCATTACATCTTTATCAAGTCCTTTTTTATTTGCAATGGCACCTAAATATCTAAAATGTCACTCTTTGGTACAACACGATCCTCTATGATGACTTCGTTTTCATCCTCATAGCTAATAGGACCAATAGAACATTCATATTTTCCGTCTTAATTCTAGTTTTAAAAGCTCTGGTACAGGATCTAACTTACGGAAGTATGTTGAGCTAGAGAGGTCCACTCTTGAATTGTCATTTTGGCCTCTTCACTTAGTTGTTTGTGAACATCAGGATCTGAATCCAACCTAACATGTCAGATTCAATTTGGTGAATATCTTTCTTCAACTTCTAAAGACAAGAATAACTTGCAAACTAATGAAACACATTTTAACGCACTTTGAAAAGAATCTATCGAGGTGGTGAAATTTTGGGTCTTTACAGAGATTCCCAAATCTGATAACCTCGCGAGAGAAGACATCAAATTCCTCCCTACAGAATACAGAAACAAATTGTAAGGTTCAATAAAAGAAAACCAACTAAAATTTCTTTGACAGAGTAAGAACTGAAAAAAGACAGAAGAGGACAGGAAAGAGGGAAGGCAGAAGGAGAGAGAGTTTAGTAAGAAATATTGTCTACATCCTAGACGAACAACTCATTACCTCTTGTCAGCAGCTGCAATCCTAAGAAGCTCTTTCATATCTGTAGAAACCAACTTTTGTACCCCTTCTGAATGTAAAATTTCCTTGCGCAAATAATGGATATTTTCTTCAGAAAGAGATTGCACCAAGTTTGCACCTTTGGCAATAGTATTGGCAACTTCAAATGCCAATATAGATATTTTATTTCCCCTCGAAGCCACACCAGATGTAAATCCACCAGAGTTCAAATTAGTCATGCTGCTGCCTAGTGTGTCTAGAACTTCCACTGCCTTCTCAAGGCCAACTATGCCAGCCTTACCAAGAAATGAACTCACTTGCAGTGCCTGTCGCAATAACAAGCAAATTTCCTTATCATAATAACAGTGGCATCTTCTAAACCAAGAAAAGGAAAGAGTTAAAAATATTGGTTGTGAATAGCAATGTAGCTTCAAGACATATCCATCAGGCAAATAAAAATGGCAAGAACACTGTAATGTTTCTGACAACAATCTCATTATTGCAATCAGCATTAAACACAAACATGGATATGAAGCGCTGAATTCCCCCACCAATATGGATTTTTTTTTTTTTTTTTAAACAAAGTATCACTGTAATAATTAGTTACTGGAACAAGCTCCTCCAAGGATTGTCAAACATGCTTTATTTTTAATTTTTTTTGCATAAATTCCATCGGAGTTCCCCCCAACCTTTTTGCCATTTATCAACAAATCCCACTTCCACTCATTTCCTCCATTTCTTTGAGTTCTATCCATTTGATCAAATATCTAAATCGCTCCTCTCAAAGTAACTAAATATTTCTCCATTTATAGTCATGTAATGATGTAGAACAAATGGCTGAATGGATTGAAAAAGAATTGGACCAAAAAGGGAAATCGGCAAAAGTGCGGATGTGGCAGTCAAGCTCCGATTTGAGCCCATAATATCATTTCGGAAAGAGAACGACGGGATGAGTAGAACTTATAGCTACGCCATAACATACGATGGATTTCGGTCATGAGTTAGTTTAAGACTCGAAAACTGTTTTTTAAGTTTTAGTGCTATTTTTGTAATTTAGTTTATTTCGAATTCTTTGCAATTTTAGTTTGTTTTAGCTAGGTTTTCACATTAACCCTTATATATTAAGCGTTAATTCATCATTTTTTTTATCAACTTTCAATTAATAAAATTTCGTTAGTTTATTTTTCTTTAATTTGGTGAATTAGAAAATTGTGTTTTCAAGGTTTTCGCTTAAATTCCTTGTTTAGCGCAGATTCACATACATGCCACCAAAATTATTAACTTCTCAATAAGATATTTATCTATTTAAAAGCACTTCTTTGGATCCTTCAATTTTGCTTTCTTGCACCAGTGATGCCCACGGAAATCAAAATCAAATAGTCGATGGCATAATTCAGCTCTTCTTCCACTGATCTTTTTTTCCGTGATGAAGCTCCGAAATCACTCATTACCACAAGATATCGATCAATCAAACTAATATAACGTTTCAAAAAATAAAAAAAAATGCAGACGTGCACAAACACATCTTTGTACATAGTTTGATACCTTGTTAGCTGTTTTTCTAGCTGGGGTTGCTGCCTTCAATTCTTGGGAGATTGACAAGTTCAATTCACCAGAATCACATAGGTTGCGTGGCGCCTTCTCGAAAGCATCTGTATTATCAGGATACGTAGTAGAATTATCATTCTTCAGCTTCCCAAAATTTCCAGTCGACTTCAGCTTCCCTGAAAACCCTGAAGTCTTCTCATGCTCAACCTCAGCTGACTTACTGCATTTAACTGTCCCTCCAGAACATACCCCTCCCATTGTATGTATCCAAATTCACTCCTATTCACAAAATGGAAACAGAGCAACCAAAATTCAGTTTCAAATTGTACAGCTAAAAATTTACAGAGTGAAGAAAAAAAAAAAGAATTAACGATATACCTTAAAAATGAAAATAAAAATAAAAATAGAAGAATCCTTAAATCAGAACAAAATCTTGGACTGCATAAATTGGAGTGCCTACCAGTTGCAAAACGGGATTGAAAAAATGGGAGGAGAGTATGTAATGGGTAATGCCGTAATGGTAATAAAACCTCGTAAAATTTGTACAGAAAATCTGGTGGGAATTGGGTTTTTTGGGCATCGATATCGATTTGATTTATTGAAACTCGATTTGTCGAAATTGATGAAGAAATGAGAATGAAGACACGAAACTAGAGTGAACAGTACTGGGTTCTTGACTTTTCTTCCGTTTTTAATTTAATTTAATTTTATTTTATTTTTCTATAGGTGTCTTTTTCAGTCCAAAGAGTACTGAAGAAGGGTCTACTCTCGAAATAGAGGTGGAGGGCGGCTGGCCCGGTCCTGAGGCGAGGCAAATGAGGCCCCCGCCTCGGGCCCAAAAGTATTTCTTGATTTTGGACTCAAGGGTTTGGGGATTTTTTGGTAGGGGATTGTGGTGTGGTGGAGGTGGAGATGGTGGTTGGGATTTTTTGACTGGTGCGGTGGTGCGGTGGTGCGGTGGTGGTTCTGGAGGCAAAAAGAAAGAGATTTTCTTTCCCTAATTTATTTAGGATTTGTTTGTACTTTTTTTAAAATATTGGGAGTACGGTTGTAATTAGTTTTTTTCATTTTCTCTTTTCTTTTCTTTTTGTTTCATTTGAATATGAGAGTAAAATCGTCATTTTGTTGAAAAATTGTTAAAAGTTTTTCGCAATGAAAAATAGAAGGTATGGGTGAAAATGTCAAAAAATGAAAGGCGGGGGACGTTTTGCACAATAACACTAAAAGGTACGGACGTTTTCTGCTATTTACCCTTTTAAAAAATCTATATCCAAAGAGTGCTTATTCTATTTGTCAAGAGAGGTTATTTTGATGATCTTAATGGTGCGGGCTGTGTTGAGTCTCGCCTTTTATATAAGTATCATTTATATGTAAAAATTATAATTATGTCCGAAGTATAGACATATTGCACTATAATACTTTGATGTCAAGCATTCATTAGGAGCTCAATCCATATGAATGTTGATTCGCACATGTTATGAATGGAGGAGCATCGATTTGATTTATGAAGACTTTTTGAGTTCCAACTACAAACTCCCTCAATATAATCTCGTTTGTTATTTAGGTGGATTCGTCGACAAGGTGCAATAACTAGTTGTCCTTGGTTCCCTCGCATTGTTCAAATATTTGACGAAAGCGTGTACACGTTTTGCCCTAGAATCGTCATACAATTATCCTACGGTCTCCAAGTTATAGTACAATTTTGACTAAGCATACAAGTATGAACACTAAAGAATAAGAAAATTATGCCAATAGAATATGAAAGGACATATGATTTGCTACCTTGACTATTTTTTATAATTAGGTAAGAACTTAACTTTGTTTGACAAGTGTTATTTCACAATTATTTAATTCTCATACTTAGAGTGTGTTTGACGCACATTTTTTAGGATTTAATGTATTTTTTGTGATGCGATGGTGGATATGTGGTTGAAAAAGTTATTGATGCGATGGAAAATATTATTTTATTGAAAAAATGTGTAGTTAAAAATGAGTAGAAGAATAATAATGAAAATGAGAATGAGAATGTGGCTCAAACAAGAGCTTATTTTCAGCCATATATTTATACAATAAATATTTTGCATGTAAATTTAAGATTTTTTTTTACTTTTTACCACACATTCTCCAAAAAAATTACTATTTAAAATATCATTTAATCAAAAATGGTCTAATTAGACAATAATTTAAAACTACAAAATGACGATTCATTATTTTTCATGAATAATCTTATATACAGTTTCCCATGAAATATTACAAGACGACATCGTATAAAGTTACAAATTATAATTTTTTTGTTGCATAATTTAAGAAAAATATAATCAAATACTATATTATAGGGTGTTTATATTTTTACTACAAATTTTATTTGATACACCACATTTAAATTGCATTTAAATTCTTTAATATTTGCTCATTGTATTAATTAGTTTTTTAACTATTTTTCGTCGAATTCTTATCTCCAGCCTTCCATTAATTAATACATTTAGTCCTTGATAATGATTTATATCAATATATATGTTTTTTGCCTTGAAATGAGGAAAAAATATTTTTTTAATGCTTTTTATTCATTTATTTTTTTAAAAATGTGATGAAAAATAAGTTATTTTACGCTATTTCAACGGATAATTGGACATAAAATTATTATCAAAATGCAAAATGTGTTAACTAATAGAAAGTTTGAGGATAAGAATGATATGAAAAGTCGTTACATACATAAATGTTATAATGAACAAATATTAAGAAGCTTAAATAAAATTAAAAGGTGGTGTAAAAAATAAAAATTGTAATATTAATATAAGAGAAATGCTAGGTGTACAGGGGTGGAGGTTCACCCTACACCCTCTCACATGAGGTGGGTCCCATGTGGGACCCACCCCAATAAAAAAGTAAAAAAAAATTAACCCCCTTTGTGAGTTGTCAGTGGGGTCCTGTACACCCAGCATTTTTCTTAATATAATTAATCTTTATTATATTGTTGTGTTCGACGTCACTTTAGACGGTGTGTGGGCCCACTCCACTGGGATTAGAGAACAAAAGTAATTTTAGTAGTAATAAAGGCAAAATTGAAAAGAGATAAAGTTCAGATGGCGACTAGTTATAAAATTCTACGCAAGTCTAAATACGATCGTGTTCAAATTATTTTAGTCCGTCTAAAGTTATTAGTAACTTTTCAGAACGGTGGCTAAATGCACCGAGGCATATTAAGTAGATTCTCCCATTTATCTTCAGCAGTTGATTTTCTAGCAACATGCTCCCCCCTATTCAAACTCCACCCATTCTATCAAATTTCAACTGAAATCACATCCAATTGACAATGACGGTATATTATATATTCTAATATTAAACAACAACATTGTAAGAACTGGACGGATAATACCGTACCATTCTCTATAAACACTCCCATGCACACGCACTGTAAACCAACCAAATGAACGTTAATTTTATCACTATTCACACACACAAACACATAGTAAAAGTGTGTAAAACACGTATAAAATGAGGGAGATCTTGCACGTTCAGGGAGGCCAATGCGGGAACCAAATCAGTTCGAAATTCTGGGAAGTGATATGTGATGAACATGGGTTTGATCCGACGAATCAATTCATGGGCGATGGATCCTCGAAACTGCAGTAGGAGCGGATCAATGTGTATTACAATGGCTTCTGGCGGACGGTATGTTCCTCGGGTGGTGCTCATGAGCCCATTGGACAGAGTGAGGGTAGGGAATAATTGGGCCAAAGGGCATCATACAGAGGGTAAGAGGGCGTTGAGTTGTTTGATTCAACTTGATGTTGTTCGTAAAGAGGCCGAAAATTGTAATTGCTTGCAAGGTTTGATGATGTTTTGTTTTCATAAGTTCATAATTGAGTTCCTGTAAGTCAATAAATATGATCTATATTTCTTTGTATTTTTCAACTCAATTACAGCAGCCTCGGCTGAGGGAATTTATACATATTACGATAAAGATAAAATTGAAGAATAAATTACAAGAGTGTTCTAGAATATACACAGCTGGAGCAATTTTCTAGAATTATGGATTGTGACCGTAACCCACTGATAACAGAATTCCTGCAAGCATTATCTGGTATTTTTGGTATAACAAATTTCTAATAAGCAGATAAGGAAACAAATGTGAGAAGCAGATTAACTGATGGTATGATGAGCTGAAGGTTGGCATATCTTAACACCCCCTCTCAAGCTGGATGGTACTATTGTAACTCCAAACTTGTCCTTTAGGAAATTGAATCTTAAATGAGATAGACATTTGATTAGTAAATTTGCAACTTGGTCTGAAGAAAGAATGTATTTTACTTCTAATTCTTTTCCAAGCACCTTGTCTCTAACAAAGTGAATATCCAGCTCGATATGTTTGTATGGGAATGATACACAGGATTTGCTGCTAATGCTTTAGCACTCATATTGTCACACCACGAGATTGGAATTGATACTCGTGGTAGCCCAAGCTCCTTGAACAGTGACTGAATCCAAGCAATTTCTGAGGCTGCTGATGCAAGAGCTCTATATTCTGCCTTTATGCTTGCTCTAGCAACTACATGTTACTTCTTTGATGATCAGGCTATCAAATTATCCCTCAAATAGATGCAGTAACCAACTGTAGATCTTCTATCATCCGAACAAGAGGCCCAGTTTGCATCTGAGTATCCATTTAATGTTAGGTTGTCACTTTTTTGTATCCACAACCCTTGATTCATGGTTCCTTTCAGATATCTTAGCACTTTTTTCAATGCCTGCCAATGCGTTGATGTTGGTGATTGGCTGATTGCAGAAATTGGCTCAGTTTATTTACAGCAAAGGCGATATCTGGTCTTGTATGTGTAAGATATTGCAGTCCCCCTACTACATTTCTATAAGTTGAAGGATCTTTCATTCCTTCTCGATAAGTTTTAGACATAGTTTTCCAGTGATGATGGGAGTAGGATAGGGCTTTACATTTTGGAGCTCAAATTTCTTGAGTAACTCAGCAATGTACCTTGTTTGTGTAAGATGAATACATGAGTCATGCCAACACACTTCAATCCCTAGAAAATGGTGGAGCTATCCCATATCTTTGAGTGCGAATTTTCGGTTTAGTTAATCTATAAAACTTTGCACCAACTCTTTGTTATTCCCTGTTATCACTATGTCATCTACGTAGATAAGAGCAAATATGATCTGAGTTTCATTCTTAAAATAAAACAACGATGTATCAGCTTTTGATTGCTTAAATTTCCAGCTCTAGGTGCTTGCTTTTAGTCCATAAAGTGCCTTTTCTAGTTTGCACACATGAGCTGGTTTTGAGCTATCTATGAATCCTTCAGGTTGATTTATATACACTACCTCTTCAAGTTCTCCATTCAGGAAGGCATTGTTGATATCCACTTTTCTGATATTCCATCCTTTAGAGACTGCAAGGGTAAGGATAATTCTTAGAGTGGATGGTTTGATGACTGGGCTGAAGGTTTCGTAGAAATCGATTCCAGGGGTCTGATGAAATCCTTTTGCCACTAGTCTTGTCTTGAACCTCTGAATTGACCCATTTGAGTTGTGTTTCACCCTGAAAAAACCCATTTGTTTCCAACTACGTTGTAAGATAGTGATGTAGGTAAAAGTTTTCAAGTTTTGTTTTTTACTTGTGCTTTGAACTCTTCTTGCATGGCAGATGGCTGCCCTCCAATCTTCATTCATCAGGGCTTCAGTGACATTTTTTGGTTCTGTTTTTACAGGATTATATTCAGTCGACTGACCTGTATAGGCTTTCAGTTTGAACACTCCAGCCTTTCCTTTGGTAATCATGGGATGATGAAGTCGATAATTGATCTTTTGTTTGTGCCTTTGCCTCAACTCATTAGGGACTGGGTGCTCATTATTTGTGTGATCACTATTGCTGTCTGGTTCAAATATTTCATAATCATGTGGCAACAGCTTTTGTCTTCTCACATTGCTTATTGATATCACCGGTTGGCTCTTGGAGAATTTCATTCTCTTTTCCATTGTTGCCAGGCTGACATTTGTTACTTAAGCTAGGAGGCACGCAATGCATAACTTGGGTAGCATCAAGAGGAGTTGTATCGGTGAGTTTTAGAGCAGAAGTTGAGTTATTTAGCTTATGATTTGGAGCAAAAATAAAGTTGTTTGGTTGATGAGGAAAATGGAAACATGACATTATTATTCTAGGTATAGCAGAATTTGACTCCTTTTGTGTAGTAAATAAATACTCGAAAGGAAATTCAGACTCATTGAATACCACATGTCTTGAGATGTACACTTTTCCTGTTGAGCTTAGACATTTGTAACCTTTGTGAGACTCATTGTAGCCAAGGAAGACACATTTGATCGAGTGGAAGCTTAACTCATGTGCTTGATAAGGTCTTAAGCAGGGATGACAAGCACACCCAAAAGTTTTGAGTGCTTCATAAGACTTGAAATGGGGATTGCATTTTGAGTGTGGAAGTATGCATTCTATTTATGAGGTATGTTGCCATTTGAAATGACTAACACCAGTATCTTAAAGGCATTTTGGCTTGAGATAGGAGGGTCAGTCATGTTTCTGTTACATGCTTATGCTTTCTTTCTTCTCTTCCTTTTTGAGTTGAGGTATAAAGACAAGGGTGTCTAAACTCAATTCAACATTGTTTTACAAAGTTTACAAAACTCATATATTCTTCTCCCAAATCAGATTGCAGGGTTTTTATTTTCCCCTCAAATTTGTTTTCAACCAATTTTTGGAATTGAATAAAGATGTTCAATGCTTTAGATTTTTATCTCATAGGATATATCCAGGTGTATTTGCTGAAGTCATCTAAGAAGGTAATGTAGTAATTGAAGTCTAATGTTGATTGAATAGGTGCTTGTCCCTAAATATTTGCATGTATCAGTTCTAAAGGGGCATTAACATGTGAAGTAGAGAGGAAAAATGGTAAGAGGTGAGCTTTTCCAAATTGACACGCATTATAGAAAGACATAACTTCATTGATTTTCACCTTTTGATTACATACTTTGAGTACTTGAGACACTACTTGACTAGATCGATGTCCAAGTCTCCTATGCCATACATTAATTTGGGAATTTGAGGACTCTTGACTAGACTCTTGACATGAGTTAATAGAGAAAACAACATTGATGGGTTTATTTGAAATGAGAGGACTCAGTGTTTAGATGATGAAGCTCCAGCTGATACAACCATTCTTTAAGTCTCCCTTACATCATTACTTCCCTTGTTTGCTTGTCCTGAACACAACAACAATTTGAATAAAATTCCATATAGACATGATTATCAGATGTTAGTTGAGAAACACTTATGAGATTTTTTTTATTGCAGGCACATGTAGCAGTTTATTCCATACAAGTGTTGTTGGGAGTAAAAGAAGTCCCACATCGGCTAGACATGGGACATATGATGGGTTTATAAATGTAGGACAATATCTCCATTGGTATGAGGCCTTTTGGGGTAAAGCCCAAA
>CAIGRR010462518.1:0-10845 GCA_903798365.1 Fraxinus sp. 1973-6204 | reverse complement strand
CTACAGTACGAGCCGAGCGGGCGAGCCGACGAGCTACTCGGCCCGATTGCCACCTCTAACCCCCTTGTGTTTTACCTGGCAGGGGCCTGTAAATCAGGTCCCTGTACTTGTAGCAGAGTCCTTAGCCAAACATGGGCTAAAATAAGCGCTGAAACGTGCGATTTTCCATTTTTTTTTTTAATGTCAAGGTTTTATACCTGAAATTGATCAAATTCTAATTGCTAATATCTAATCAATTCTGATGCATTTATTTATGTATCTAATCAAGATATGACATCTACCTTATAAACAAACAAATATCTCATCACATATCCCACCAATTCATAGAAAATCGAAGGTTAGAGAACTAGCAATGCGGAACAGACATAATAGAAAATCTTGAGTGATTGGAAAAGAAAATAAAAAGGACGGGCTATGAAAATATACATAACTTTCAGCTCGAGTATCAGATTTTCGTTTGTGAGTACAGTATGGAAGCGTTTCTCGATTCTACACATTATTTTATTAAGTTGTCCAACTTTTGGGGTCAGATTCTGTCGTTTAGAACTTTATTTTAGCATTTTTCTGTTTTAAGTCAGTTTAAGGGTATTTTCATCATTTTTACAGTATTTTAATTTTATTCAGGTTTGTTTAATAGTTTTTTAGTTTATTTGAATTTGTTTATTGAATTAGGAATTATTTTGAGTTTATAAATACTCATTAATGTTGTAAAAATAATTCATTTGATTGTTGATTAATAAAATATTTTTGTTTTCCCGTTTATTGGTGGATTCCAATATTTATTTGGTGAATTTCAAATATTTATCACGTCCGTTCAAGCGAAATTCGAACAAACATCCATTTGTGTGTTACAACCAAGACACTTTTATTATGATTCACGTTTCCATCCTGCATCAACTAGATAGTTAAAATAAAATGAGAAACCGAGTGCTCTTTTCAAGTATTGAATTGGAATGAAACATACAAAATTAATAAATTATCATCAATATCTCATCACACAGTTCCCAACAATTAACTCAAGAGGGTTATGTACTATTGTATTGGTATCAAATCTATAAAGGGATGATGCCACAAACATTGGAATTACAGAATTAAGTAATGAAATCTGGGAGGTTGTCGATTGAAACAAATCAAATCAATATCTGTTTGATTATTATATTCATTTTATTGTAATTGGAAATTATGATAAAATGATTAGCGAAAGCCTCAACGCAAAGGCAATGCATAAGCAGACAACAAGAAAGACAATTGAGAATCTTCATCAGACTTGTTTTCTTCACTCTGTAATCTGATTGGGCCCCTCATTAGAAAAATATAATTAACAATCACTAATCACTTAAACGATTATCCATCTAATCACATCATGTACAACCGTTCAGACTAAGTGGATGGGTGGTGGGGATTAAAATTAGATTTTTAGTAGATTATGATAGAAGTTTTTGAAATATGTTGTTGAAAAGTTGTGGAACCCATGAAAAATGTAGTTGATATTGATTGTTTGACTTTAACTTAGAATAAAATTTGATTTTAATTCGAAACAAACAGGGCCTAATAAACATCATTTCAAAAAGCAAAGTAATCATATCGTTAATCTTATCATTCAAGCATATTATTTAACCAGCTCATAAAAAAGTGAGAGTTGGATACTTATGGAAGATCATCTCTTGATTATAGGGGGATTGATTGAAATTCCATGAAATAAAGGATATGTCTAATCATAGTTCATGAAATATGGGGTTGATTAGCCGTCTGCTTTTACATGGTATTAGAGTCAAGACTCTTTCCCTCGATTTGGTTTCTTTGGTTCGCACCCAACAGCCAATAATTCTCTCTTCTAATAAGGTTTAGACTATATTTCAACTGTATTTAGCAGTCATCAGCTACTATACCATGGGAGATCATCCTATCAACATAAATTATGATATTATCGATGCGATCATACATAAATAAAGAAGATATATATAAATAATGGATAAAAAATATTGTTCTAATGTTACAACACTCCAGAGGCTACTTGATACATATTTTTATTCGGACTTATTCCTGACAATCATGAATGTAGACTTCAGAGAAAAAAAAATGGATAAGAATTTTGACTTCCTCCATTTGTCCTAGAGTAATTTTTTAAGACGATCGACGGAAATTGAAATCAAGATTTACCTAACACAAAATTAATGTCAACATTCTCTATCAAAGAGTGTTATTATGGGGAATTAGGAAGACTTGTGTGTCGACACATGATTAACAACATATTAATCCTTAACCATGAAGGAGACCTGTGGGTCCCAAGTAGACTACTAATCACAAGTTATTGATAATTATTGATTAAATATTAATATTATATTTGGCATGTAAACATCCAAGAAGACTTCGTGAAGGAAAGAGGACTTCTCATGGAACTTTACCAGAATAAAATTCTTTATAATAAGAGCACCAATAGACAAGTCTTTCCATTCATAATTTATTGTTTAATTTTGTAACAATCTATCCCCAAATTGATATATATAAATGATAACCTGACTTTAGAACTCAACACACCTGCTCCTCTGCAAGTACAATCAAGAAAATGATGCAATCAGAGAAAATTCTACCCTCCTGGGAAAACTTTGACATCCCATGCTCAAATCTTGATCAATCAAGACTTTATGATCCACATATGGATTTTCTCATGTGGGATAATCTAGATTTTTCCTCTTCACTCACTTCACCTGAAGAATCATTTGTTATTTCTTCAAACTCAAATGTTCCAACCATGTTTTCTGATGAGTTCTTTGATCTTCCAAATTTGAGCGATGATATTTTCATCCCTTCACCCATGGAGGGATTGGAGACTATTTCAAGTGGAGAATTCGCAGACATCTGTGGATGGGCAAATGAAAGTGATTATGAAGGGAACTATTCGACTATGGTCCCCATGTATGGAGAAGAATACAGTCCTTGTTTTTCACTGGAATCCAGTGAGGATTCAGTGGTGTTTCCGTTGACAAATGGGTCAAATACGTTGCCAGGAGACGTGGAAATGGACAATGAAACGAGTCTCCATCACCTAATAAAGGCCTATGGAGAGGCCACAGAGAATGGACAGCAGGAGCTTGCCCGGGTGATTGTAAACTCTATAGGGGAGAAGAGCAATCCCCTCGGAAAGACAATGGAAAGGATAGCTTTCTATTTATTCCAGTTGAAACAGAATCAAGGCGATTATCTGAGACAAGAATCACTCAGGAATTTTACAGCTGCGTTCAAGGCATTCTACCAAGGTCTTCCGTATGGGAGATTAGCTCATTTTGTTGCCAACTCGGCAATTCTAGAAGCTATGCCATATGATGCAGAAACAATTCACATAGTTGATTTTGATATTGGAGAAGCGATACAATGGCCTCCGGTCATTGAGGCCATAAGTCGAATGCATAAGGCGCTAAAATTTACATTGATAAAATCAGATGATGAATGCAGTTCCCCTTGTTGGGACATTGAGGAAACGAAACAACGGCTCCAAGATCATGCAAGAGAACTTGGGCTGAAACTACAAATTGACCAAAAGAGTGTTTCAGATCTAGCAAGTGAAATAATCAGGACGAAGAAAAGAGGGCGAGGCAGAGAGTGGTTAGTGTTCAACTGCATGTTTAGGCTTCCGCACATGGCTAGGAGGAGGCAAAGAAGTCATGCCACTAAGTTTCTACAGGTAGCAAAGAAAATACTAGCCAATTATGGAGCCTCCGCAGGAATGGTGACTCTTGGTTATGGAGAAACAGAATTTTGTTCACGAACTTCTTCTGGTTTTAGTTCATTCTTTGACAAACTATTGAAGCATTATCAAGCCCTATTCGAATCATTAGAACAGAGTTTCCCAGTTCATCTAACTGATGCCAGAACAGCCTTGGAGAGTCTTTTTCTATTACCTTATATGAGTTCCCTTCATCGGTTTCTAGACTCGGAGAAATTGATGGAAAATTATGATCTTCAATCAGAAACCGGATTGGAGGGGCGAAAACTGAGCGAACAAAGCATAATCGAAGCTAAGCAGATTGTGAACGAAAGAGAGAATGCATACAAGGTGAAGATCGAAGGACACAGAGAACATGAGATGGTGTTGGAATGGAAGGGCACTCCTCTAGTAAGAGTTTCCACTTGGATGTGAAGACACTGGAAACTAAATAGTGGTAGGCGAACATTCTTTTCTCTGGGTAGGAAGTGTAGATTCTTGATCCTGATCTCTCATTAATTGGTCATGTAAAATATGTATGTAGTACAAAGTACAAAATTCAAACATATAAAATAGTATAGTTTCATGAAGAGAATGCTGAGACAACAAAATTTTAGCATATCAAACAATTTAGGAACACAAACTGCATGAAATGGATAATAATACCTGATTCTTTAAGCTCGAGAGATTCAGATTTCTGGAATAAAGCGCGTCATTTTTTCTGTTTGTTTTTTCAGTGAAAGTTTCATTTACGCGTACAAGATCAAAATCTATTAATTAACATAAATTAGATTTTATACCATCTGATGCATTCAGATGTGTATAAAATCTGTACCTGATGACCATATATAAAACAAACAAATGTATCATTATCACAGTTCCCAGCAATTAAAGATAGCTGCTGTAGCGCAAGACACATGAGCAGTCAGCAGTTAAAAACAATTTTGATAAGAATCTGTCGATAAAATTTGATATGTACTAAAATTTGATAAATGGAAGTGTGATAAATGATTCGCAAAAGCCTCATCCCATGAAACGGTAACGCATAAGCTGACAAGAAAGACACTCGATGATCTTCACTTGTTTTCTTCACTTTGTAATCTGATTTAGGCTCCTCATTAGAAAAATTAATTAAAAATCACTACTCACCAATTTTAAAAGATTATTGATAAGTGTATTTAAATACTCATTTGGGGTCTAAAATATCAATAATTAGTAGTTTTTTGACAAAATATATCATAAATTGTTGTATTTTATGTTATATAGATAAAACTCAATAGCTGAACGAGGAACTAGAAGAAACAAAGGAAAAAAACAAGGAAAATGGAGATATTCAAAGTTTGAGGATCAAATTGCAAATATTCAATAGTTGATTCAAACCACAAGACAATACTTTGAAAATTGTTATGAGACAATTGGATGATATTAAAAGTCAAAAAGGAATAGAATATGATCAAAAATATTATTACAAATCAATTTCCAATCGCATAAGTTATATTCCAAATTTTTAATATAAGATTGAGACTCATTTTTGGTATGATAGATATTCGAGTTGGAAATATTATACTTCTAGAAAAGTTGTAGCACTTTGAATTAGTTTTCCAACACAATTTGAATCCTCTCAATCGATATTAGGGAGAGTAAGTTATGATCAAAATAATAATGACTGTGCAAAGACAAAAAAAAAAAAAAAAAAAAACAAATGCACGCGAAGAAGCGAAAGTTCAAGAAATCATCAATTGAAGATTAAACATGGGATTTGTGGGCAAAGAAGCGAAAGAATTATTAAATATTTATAAAGATTACTTTGAAGAAATTCAAGAACATCAAGATTCATCTTTCTTTATATATTAATTCACAATTCCGAGTGATATTCTATACATTTAACATGATTTTTTGTATTTCAATTTGTTAGGCTAGTTTTATATGGTTTTTAGGCTCTGTCTGGGAACACTTTTTCAAACCAATTAAAATCAGTTTTTCGGTCGTTAACAGCAAACCAGCAGCAATATTTGACTGCTGCTCTCACAACTGGGGCCCAGAAGTCGACTGTAACGGTCCAATTTCTACACTACATCAGTTGAAATTGCAATTTAAATTGCAACCAGACATGAGCTTAGAATGAGATGAACACTTGTTATGATATTTTAAATTAATTATTTTTTGTATTCCGAGTGATATTCTATACATTTAACATTTGGTTTGATTTGGGAAACCATATACACATTTCGTGTGCAATACGGAAGGATTCCATTGATATATAAACTCAAAAGAAATGTTGTAGACTAGGAGCTTGTTTGGTACTCAAAAGAAGAAGATTATTGCTAATTTTTACTTATTCTTGAAACCTGACATGTTAACCCAAAATTGATGTCAACATTCTCTATCAAGCTAAGCTGTTATTTTGGGGAATTAGGAATACTTGTGTGTCGACATATGATTTAACCACATATTGTTCCTTCACCATGAAGGAGACGTCTGGGTCCCAAGTCGACTACTAATCATAAAATATTGATTATATATTAATAATAAAATTGCAATGTAAACATCGAAAAAGACTTCCAAGGAGGAAAGAGAAATTCTCATGAAACTTTACCATAATAAATTATGGATTATTCTTTATGTATTTCATGGGTTACTACATGACTTACTTGAAAACCAAGTAGCTCCCCCCTATTGGAGGGGTTCCGGGTGGGCCCGGAACCCCTCCAATAGGGGGGAGGCACTTGGCTTTCAAGTAATCCATGAAGTACACGTAGCATCTCCCATAAATTATTGGATGATACGAGACCAACAGAGTAGTCTTTTCTCTATATTTTATTCTCGTTTCGTGTCAAAATATACCACCAAATTGATATATATAAATGATACCTGACATTAGAACTCAATAGCCCTTCTGCCCAGCAAACACAATCAAGAAAAATGATGCAATCAGAGAGAATTCCTTTCTCCTGGGGAACTTTTAACATCACATGCTCAAAACTTGATCAAACCAGATTTTATGATCCACAAATTGACTTCTTCATGGGGGATGATCCAGATTTTTCCTCTTCATTCGCTTCACCTGACGAAGCCTCAGTGATTTTTTCAAACTCAAATATTCCAACCATGTTTTCTGATGAGTTCTTTGATCTTCCAAACTTAAGGGATGAAATTCTGACCACTTCACCCATGGAGGGATTAGAAACTATTTCAAGTGAACAAATTACAGACATCTGTGGATGGATCAATGAAAGAGATTATGAAGGAGATTTTTCAACACCAGTCTCCATGTATGTAGAAGAATATAATCCCTGTTTTTCACTGGAATCTAGTGAGAATTCAGCAGTGTTTCCTTTAACGAACGGGTTAAAAACGTTGGCGGGAGACATGGAAATGAATAACGAATTGAGTCTCCTTCACCTATCAAGGGCTTATGGAGAGGCCACAGAGAATGGACAGAAGGAGCTTGCACAGGTGATTGTAAACTCCATAGAGGAGAAGAGCAATCCACAGGGGGATACAATGGAACGCTTAGCCTTCTATTTATTCCAGTCGAAAGAAAATCAAGGCGACTACCTGAGACTAGAATCAATCAAGAATTTTAGTGAAGCATTCAAGGCCTTCNATGGAACGCTTAGCCTTCTATTTATTCCAGTCGAAAGAAAATCAAGGCGACTACCTGAGACTAGAATCAATCAAGAATTTTAGTGAAGCATTCAAGGCCTTCTACCAAGGCCTCCCTTATGGGAGATTTGCTCATTTCACTGCCAACTCGGCAATCCTAGAATCTATGCCGAATAATGCAACGACATTGCATATAGTAGACTTTGATATTGGAGAAGGGATACAATGGCCTCCAGTCATTGAGGCCATAAGTCGAACACATAAGGCACTAAAATTCACATTGTTAAAATCCGGTGATGAATGCAGCTCCCCTTGTCAGGACGTTGAGGGGACAAAAAAGCGACTCCAAGATCATGCAAGAGAACTAGGTCTGAAACTACAAATCGACGAAAAGAGTGTTTCAGATCTAGCAAGTGAATTAACCAGGATGAAAAAAAGAGGACAAGGCAGAGAGTGGTTGGTGTTTAATTGCATGTTTAGACTTCCGCACATGGCTAGAACTAGGCGAAGGAGCCATGTCGAAGAGTTTCTAAAGGTAGCCAAGGAAATACTAACCAGCTATGGAGCCTCTGCCGGAATGATAACTCTTGCTTATGGAGAAACAGAGATTTATTCAAGAGCTTATTCAGGTTATAGTTCATTCTTCGATGAACTTTTGAAGCACTACCAAGCGCTGTTTGAATCATTAGAACAGAGTTTCCCAATTCATCTAGCAGATGCAAGAACAGCCCTAGATAGTCTTTTTCTAGCACCTTATATGAGCTCCCTTTCTTGGTTCCAAGACTGGGAGGAATCAAAAGAATGTTCTGATCTTCGATTAGAAACAGGATTGGAGGGCAGGAAACTGAGCCAAGAAAGCTTAGTCGAAGCTAAACAGATGGTGAACGAAAGAGAGAATTCTTACAAGGTGAAGATCAATGGACAGAGAGAAAATGAGATGGTGTTGGAATGGAAGGGCACACCTATGGTAAACGTTTCCACTTGGATGTGAAGAAGAAACTAGAAATCAATAGTGTAGGAGAAAGTATTAACCCTGTATATGTAGGAAGTTGCTATATATTCAGATCCTTTGTTTTGGTCCTAGTCCCTTTCTAATTAATCATGTAAAATGTTGTGTGTACTAACATGAAGAGGAGAACAGATATTCATGATCTACCTTATTTTTTACAAAAACAAGTGATGTCGGAATTCAAGGTTTACCGTACTATATGTAAACAGATATGTGGATGTTTGGTATCATCCAAACTTCCCAAACAAGCATGCTATAAAGTTGAAAGAGTCATTCAGATTTCCAGTCAAGTTGGAAACTGTCCTGAAAAGGTGGGTAGAACTTCCTGTCCAACAATATAACCAAACACAGCACCAAATGCAAAGTTAGAAGAAGCTTTTGGACCTTCAGACGATCTCTTCAAGTCCCCATCAGGCATCCCGTTGGTAATGCTGGTAACCTTAGATCATTCAGTCCAGAAAGAGGAAGACTCCCCAAGTCCATAGCTTGAAATGCCAAGTGTAGGAGAGTTGGGCGGTCATATCTAGAGAAGTTGCTCGGGAGAAAATCATTAGGATCCTGTCACAGGGGCTTGAAATTCAAGATCTTAGGTTCTTTTACTCGTGTCACATGCCATCTCTCTCATCTCATTTATGTTGTCCTCTTCAAATGTAAAAGATTATATCCTTGTATTTTTTATTTTCCTTGGTTCTCCATCATTCAATTCTGTCATGCCTCACACTTCAGAAAAAAAAAACTTTTTAAATTTAAAAAACATCATTGTAAAAACTTTATGCACAAAGCAACGATCACTATTTTCAAAGTGCTTGTTTGAGCCCCCCAATAAAAGGTTAACAATGTATTTTAAAAGAGTAGATTAATAGAGAACGTGTGATTAAAAAAGTAAGAAAATTTTTTTAGATTGCATGTAATATTATTTTATTAAAAATGTGTGGTAGAAAAGAAGATGGAGAAAAATGTATACTGAAAAAAATGGAAATCAAACAAGGGCAAATTCTTTTTTCTATTTATTCATTTTCAACCATACATTTATACAATAAAATAATTTACACATAAATCCAAAAAAAATTTCTACTTTTTAATCACACATTCGCCTAAAAATCACTATTCAAAACTTTGTTTTTCAAAATAATGGTTGTCAAACGGGGGCAAACTCTACAAGCTCCCAACTTTTAGCCTGTTATTTTACTTTTTGGTGAAGATTTTTAGTTACTATGCCCCTATTTGACCCACATTATTTTTTTCATTCTTATTATTCTACTCATTTTTAACCACACATTCTTTAATAAAATAATATTTTTCATTACGTCAATAATTTTTCCTTCTTTTTCAACCACATATTCCTCATCACATCACTTTAAAAAAAATGCATTCTCTCATTTTAATATGCACCAAATACACTCATATTTTTAGATATCAAATCAACAAAATCAAATATGATTTGAATAACCCTACAATATTTAGGGGGTGTTTGGTAATGATTAAAATTGGATTTTTAGTAGATTGTGACGTTTTTGAAATGTGTGGTTGAATAATTGTGGGACCATGAAAGATGTGGTTAATATTGATTGTTTGACTCTTTATTTTAAAAGTTAAAATAAAGTCTATTCAAACTTAAAAACTACTTTGGAAATCAACCCGGGCTTGCTGTCGGACAGTGGCCACGACTGTGGCCGTCAGTCAGCAACTTTGGCAATCAGGATGTAGCTCTCAGACTGAATGTGGTTTGAGAAAAGCCACTGAGCCTGACTCAGTAGACCGGTTCATGTGGTTTAGCCTTTTAGGAGCTGTGATCCGAGACCATGAGAGAATTGTGGTGGATGCTTCAACAGTGTATTGGCACAAACTTGTTCATTCACGGAACGGAAAGGTCTCATTTTTGTGATGAATCAGGCAGTGATGCTGAAGTGGAATGTGGTGCTCGACTGCAGTGCAAGAAGTAAAATCAGGTGACTCAAAAGTGGGATCTGGCTCGTGTTGTTTTGTTCCCCGATGACGAAAGATCGTAAAGCCCATCTAGCTGTGCCTCCTGAAAATTCACTCGCCCACCCTCCCAATAATAAAATATATAAAACGTGAAGCCCATCTAGCGGTGCCTCCTGAAATTCACAAGTCCACCCCGGCAGGATTCCCAAAGAAAGTAAATTTGCATGGAACTGGAGATAATTAGCCAACTCACTATGTGTAAAGCCATTACGTATGTGTTTTATATATACACTGAACAGAAATAATGTTCTTTTTAAGGAAAAAGCTATGTGTACTTCCTTGTTTACTACAAGGATTACTTAAATGCCATATGGCCGCCCCCTATTGGAGGGGTGGCTGGCCCATTAAAAAGAAGCTTATGCTACAAGTACTTCCTTGTTTACTACAAGGATTACTTAAATAACACATGGCCACCCCCTATTGGAGGGGTGGCTGGTGACTTAAATGACACATGGCCGCCCCCTATTGGAGGGGAGCCACCCCTCCAATAGGGGACGGCCATGTGTCATTTAAGTAATCCTTGTAGTAAACAAGGAAGTAC
>CAIGRR010462497.1:0-13566 GCA_903798365.1 Fraxinus sp. 1973-6204 | reverse complement strand
AAAAAAAAAAAAAAAAAACCTTTCTGATGCAATATGAGTGGTTGTCAAGATGATAAAGGAAAATATGGCAAAAAGGGTCCTCAATCTATGCATTTTGTGCAAAATGAAGCTCAGACGTTTAGTTATGGACATTCTAATCCTCCACCTATATTTTTTCTAGCAAAAATAGCAATATTTCTGATTTTCTGTTTACATTACTATTAGAAGTCAATCTTTTTTAAGAAGGCATTTAAGCCTCCTTTGAATACAATTTATAAATTCAGTCAAAGTCNTAGCAAAAATAGCAATATTTCTGATTTTCTGTTTACATTACTATTAGAAGTCAATCTTTTTTAAGAAGGCATTTAAGCCTCCTTTGAATACAATTTATAAATTCAGTCAAAGTCAAATATTAACACATTTATAACCACTTCTCATTATTATTTATACCTTTCGTGAGACTCACTATTATCTCATTTATTATTTCTATTTATAAAATTATTTATATATTTGCCAAATGAACCCTAATTTTATTGATTATTACTTTTCACACGTTCTCATAAAATTTTCTTACATTTAACCACACATTCTCTAATAAAATTATTTTTAAAATAATCACTTTCACACTAATAGTAATTAAAAATTAAAATAAATATATTACATAATAAAAGTAGGAAGAAATCGATATAGAAGGAAACTAGAAATTAAAAATTCCCTTGATCTAATTCCATCTTTAACAGAAACAATCCAAAGTGTCACGTACCGACAACATTCCTCTCCCTATTTGGTATGGCAAGGTCACCAATAGCTAGGCGTGTAGCCTTCATTACCAAAGAGTGCTCTAATTACGTGATCATATGCAGATATCATCTAGCATCCTACCTATAAACGTGCATGTGTGTCATTTGTTCAGACTTGTTGGCCTAAGAATGAGGGAGAAGGAGATCTTGAGGTGTGGAACCTAAAAAGCCAAACCTAAGGGTATGTGAAAGTTAGTATCAAAGCGGGACCGCTCGAATGTACGTTGTTGGTTGTAGAAGATCAATGGTTTGTGTTATTGTAGAAAAAAGATTTTGAGACACAGATTGTGTCGGCTAGCAAGCAGAATTGATGAAGAAATTTTTAAGGATGATGAATACGAATGTTAGGCATTGCGTGAATGTGTGCCTATGTGCTTTGTTTGTTTCGTAGAGCTTACATTGCAGAGCACAATGATGGAGATTGTATTGTTGTTTCGATATATGTAATAATGTTGTGGTAGAGGCTGTTCATTCGACGAACTAATGCTTATGGGGACATATGGTAAAGATTGGTGTCAAAGGCGGTGTGAGCAGACAAATGCGAGCACTGTGTAGCCCATAAGAGATGTTGGTACTATTATGCTTGCAATGAGAGGAATGCATATTGATGTGCAGGTCACTTCCCGTTTCGAGGGCATAGGAGGATTCGAATGGAGGAGAATCTTATGAACCGAGAGTGCACCTCTCCCTATTCGACACTGCAAGGTCACCAACAATTCTGTGTTTAGCTTTTATCGAAGAGTGCACTAATGATGTGATCGTATGTAGTTATTGTCTAGCATCATACCCATAACAGTACGTGTGTGCTAGTTGTTTGGGCTTATAGGCCTAAAAATGGAGTAGAAGGCGACCTTTAGGTGTGGAATATCGGGAGTGAAACAACTGTCCACGAAACCAAGTCCGTTACCACTCGTAGATTCTTCTTGGTCTTACCACCTTAGAGCAAGCTTGTAAGGGCTTAAATTAAAATTTAAGTAATTATAAGTTGTTAGTTCTATAAAATGTGTGGATAATAAATGGATGATAATTGTTGGTCCTACGAAATAAATGGATAAAACGTATATTTAACCAATTTAAACTTTATCAGACATGTACTTATTAGCATCTCAACCCCACCGCCCACGGTTTATGATAGTTTTTGATAATTATTTCACATCAAAATCCAAACTTTCCAGGGCCCTTACTTTTTTAGTCACGAAATCAACCCTTGTTAATTTGCTAATTTATATTTTAATTCTTACACGCTATCAAATTTGTGAAATTACAATTTTGGACCATTGCATAGCTGCTGAAATTGTTGGTCTAGAGTTGGGTTTGCGAGCAAACAAAATGAACAGGTGATGACAAGTGTTCAGTGTTGGGGGCTTGCTGAAATCCAGGGATGAAGGGTAATCCCTCTTCAAGCTACTTTAATCAACACATTTCATGAGACTAGCAAGTACAACCATTTAATTTATCAATAATTTCAGTGGAGGTCCCTAACTTTTAGAAACATGCAAATAACACCCAAGCCTTTATATCATAGCAGTGAATGTCTCAAACCTTTTAAAGTTGTGTTGCAGAATGAGTTCTGGACGATTTTCGTTAAATGATCCGTTAGTTGACCAAAACTTGAGCATCTAACCTTAGATATATTTTTAAAATGGCAAAATGATAATTCTATATGTTCCCATTTATAGATTAGACCATTTAAATGATTTATAAATTCTCTTATCAAAGGGAGGCTCCCTAATTGTCATAAATCTCATAATTCCCAAAAAATCGTAAAATTTTTGGAATGTATTGTTAATGGTGACTTTGGTACAATGATGCGATATTTTGCCGTAGTTGAACCTTAATTACAAATTTGTAGAAATAAGATGTGAATAAGTAGGTAGTAGTTGTGATTCCCAACAAAAATGTGTAATTAAAATTAATAATTGATTTTGAAAAGTAAATTGTAAGGAAATAAAAATGAACCTAAAAAAAGACATCAATGATCAATTGTGCAAACAGAATAATGAGAAGTTTAAGGTCTTGCAAGACACAATCGCATAAAAACAAAGGGCGAAATGATTGGTCGCCGGGCCATATTTCTAGTGGCGAACTGTGTAAATTAAACAAATAAAAAAAGGGTAATATATTATTTATATTTATAGTTATATATTAAGCTAATCTCCGTAACATGTACTTTTTGAACTTAATGGGAAACATCCTTATATCATTGCAACAAAATAATTACCAATCTGTGGAGTCGCTCCTACCAATCTTCCACTACCTGGATAGCCCTAACGAGAGTCAGTTCTATATCCAGTCCATGTGCCCTCTAGTTGAATGTCAAAATCTCACTACAAAAAAGTTGCCTCTAGCTACCAAAAGATATGGTCGATAAATGTTACTTTTGGTTGCTAAAGACCATTAGTGACCAACAAATTGTAGTCGTTGACTGTTCGCTAAACACCATCGATGAAAGTCTTTAGCGATCAATTCAGCTTGGTCGCTAAATATATAACATTCAACGACCAAAATTTGGTTGTTTGAGGGTTCCATTTTGGCATCTGATAATAATCACACCAAGTGTTTCAGTGACCAAAATTTGTTGGTTGCTATGGTCACTGGAACCTTGACCTATTCAGCAATCACAAACTTTGGTCATTAGAAGTGCAATAAACACACGAAAAATACGAGAATAATTGTTCCAAGTGTTCCAACGACCAAAATTTGTTGGTTGCTGAGAACTTACAACCAGTAACCATTGTATGGTCATCGAATCCTTGGACTATTCAGTAATCACAAACTTTGGTCGCTAGAAGTTTTTAGAAGCACTCGAAAAAAGGAAAAGCGAGAATAATCACGCCAAGTGTTCCAACGAACATAGAGTGGTCGCTAGGGCTCTACAACGCGAGCAAAATGCGGCTCTTTTTCCTGCACTAATCATTAGCGACTAATCGAATGTATGGTTCCTGATACTTCACATCAACAATGAAGTATTGGTCGCAAAAGAGTACAAGAAAATTAAAAAGCCAACCCTTTTTCCAACCACTTTGTGGTCGATGATAGTGTCCTATAGCAACCACATTGCTAATGTTTTGGTCGGTAGAGTCTAGTTTTTTGTTGTTGTTACTCTTGCTTAATGAAATGTTGTCTTGAGGGACAAATATTCATTTTCGTGTTAGCAAAGCTACTCTAGGTGCATACATAACTTCTTTTTTACCAAAAACTGGTTGAGAAAGTAAAAAGAGGCTTCAAATGCTACTTATTATTATTATTATTATTATTATTATTTCTCTATTGAGTAGTGAATACAATATATATTGCATATGCGGGTGTCGGGTAAGAGAAAGCAACAAACAGATGAAATTAAGTGAATGGAAAGCGACTTAAAATGACTCATCACTTTTCTTCACCCCATACACCTCTTCTTTTTCACTAAAAAAACATACACTTTGACAAGTGCTCATCAGGGGCGGAGCCAGGAAACTAACTCAGGGTGCGCACAATTTATGATGTAGCATCTGATCATTTGAAAACCATCATGCCCATTTCAAACATATCAATATCAATGCTTCCCCTAACCAATTCATTGTTAAGCTTTCACATAGAAAAAGTAAAATAAAATTGGGTAGAACAAAATAGAAAAACAAAAAAAACTGCAGCATGAGCAAATGCCAAGCAACTCAGACAAGATCATGTACATGTGCTCTTAATTTATTAACTTCCTTACTGAGGCTATCGTTTGTTGTTTTCTCATTATCCAACACAAACTTTGGGGACGCAAGTCCTCCCAAAGTAGGGGTTGGTGTAGTAGAACGAGGGGGACTGGACCGTCTTGATATTGGTGAATGGTGATGTTGCACGAGAAACAATCCTTGATCCAGGAACATAAGCTGAGAAACATTTCTTGGACGATCCAAATACAGGTTTGAAAGACTTGGAGATGCTAAGAGGCCCCCATTGGGAACTTCCATTAGGAATTGGTGATACGCGGCTGCTATTCAGTTCTATTTTTTTGTTTCTCTTTGAAGATTTACTCTCTCCTAGTTTCAAGGATTCCATTGAAGAGAACCTAGCTAGATGGGGATGAGATATGACATCCAACCTATCAGTTTTGTCTACAAGATTGTTTGGCCCCTTATTCATATTATATCTTCTGCTCACATATGTTTCAGATGATGCATATGTTACATCATAATGGAAGACCTAATGTTTTCTTTTCTTTTTTTGGTTTGGGATGGGTAGGTCTTGGCCCGTTTAGCAAAAAAAAAATGAGCCCAGAAGTTCAGAGTGGGCCTGTGCCCACCCTGTGCCTTATTGGGCTCCGCGCCCTGGTGCTTATCCTTCCTAGAAATACATGATCCGTTTTTGTTTTTCACCTGCAGTTGGGGGACCTCCTTACTATATTTGTCTACTGGATTGAACTGTATAATTTATGTGTGCATTTATAGTAAATATGTATTCTTTACATATTAATATGTAGTTAAGATTTTATTTAGCCGCAAACAATTATAAAAATGATTGTATTTGAATTAAACCCATGTTTGGTGGTCATTTTTTTTGAAAAAAAAAATATTATTTTGAATAGTGAAATTTTGGAGAATGTGTGATTAAAAAATAAAAAATAAAAATTTGAATTTACGTGTAGAATATTTTTATTGTGAATGTGCGGTTAAAAATAAGTACGTAGTGAAAAATGCAAGTTTGACCCTAACAATACCTAGAGGGGGGGTGAACTGCGGTAATTCAACATAGGATAACTTGCTTTTTAAAAACAATTACAAATTAAAAAGCAACAAGTCATTTTTAATTCTTATATACAAGTCAAGTTATCCTATGTTGAATTACCGCAGTTTGCATATTATAAACATCAAACAACAAAGTAGTAAGAATACAAGAATTGTTCACGGAGAAACCCAACTGGAAAAAACTCCGAATGCTTTGCCAGTCAATCCACTATAAACGATTCTGTACTTACAATCTACCAGACTAGACGACAACACGAACTATCTGATCTCATGACTGCAATTCTGACAGCTCTCCTGAATTCTGTGCTCCCCTGCACCAATTCCAGCTGCAACAACCAACGCTCTCCTGAAACTCCGCTATCCTACAGCAGACCCTAACTTAGTAGAATCGTCCATCTTCCATGGATCACGAAGAACAACATGTTCTTCACAGACTGGAACTTCAGTCGCCTTCCTTGATCTTCGGCACCTCTGACAGATATGTAGGAAGTATGGTTTTTGATATTTGGATATTGACACTGATGTTTTTCTGACTACCAAGAACGAATCTGAAAGAAACATAAAGGTTGAAAGTTTCAAGGATGAAAGAAAATTGACAGTACAATATTTGCTTATTATTCAACCTTGAAATTCTCGTTCTATAGCTTTAGGATATTTATAGGTAGGGTAGAAAACAGATGGGACGGGAAAAAAGCCTTTAAATCGCGAAATAAAATATTCACGTATAAAGCTATCGCTCGAGCGAAGGTCCAGCGACAGTTGAGCGATAGGGTGTCGCTCGAGCGAAGGAGTGGCGACGGTCTAGCGACGATTTTTCTAGGTTGTTATTTTTGAATAACACAGTTGAACATTGAATACATAAAATGTCTTAATCATGAGTTTGAATTTGAATTCAAGTAATTAAACTTGATCTCACAATAAAAATGTGTCATGTGCACAAAACCTAGAATCAAACTTAGGATCAACATGAATTGCTAGCTCAGATGGTGATGTATTTCTCATAGCACCTTAACTTAATGTTTATTGATAATTTGACAAAGGTTGGCCTCAAAACGACAAATAGCACGATTAACTGTGCTCCAGAAGTTGGAGCATGAAACATTCTGACTAAGTGGCTTGCGAACTATGACAACTTTAACTATTCTTGTCAACTAAAAAGGATGACAGCTGTAGCTCACAACTCAGCCTAATTTTCTTTCCCTTTTAAAGAGAAAGCATCATTTTAACACTTCTATTAGGAGTTGACAAAATTCAGTTGAAATCAAAAGCGTAACAAGGGTATACATTTCACAAATTAGTGGCAATGAGATTTAATTTTGGACCTTCTACTTGCTCCAATGCCAATTGGCACTAATACTTATGCTTGATGGTAGCCTAAATGAAACAGACCCGAGTAAAAATAGTGGAAACAATGTGCACAAATGATCTTAAAGCATGTATATACGAACATGGATTGTCAAGAAGAGGAGGAGAAGATGAACAACTGTGTTATGGCTTGGGTTTGAAGTGGCCAAAAATATATGCCTAAAAAGGGAAAGACCATCATGATATCAGTAATAACCAGACATTTGTTGGGAACAAGCAAAGGGAAGGTGTTGGAAAATGTATTATCATATCCCATATGCATCCACTCAATAAATTTAAAAGGGACAATTGAACTTCATGAATACTAGGTGAAGACTTTTCTTAAATGCATGCACCATCCATGATATAATATGTGGTGTTATGTCCTATTCATTTTCTTCAAAGAAATTTATTGAGTTGGAAGGCTCAGCTTTCTTTTGGAGAGAATGCCACCTAACTTGAACATACTTTATAATTCTTTACCATTAATGCTTTTATGAACCTATCATTATTGTGCTCAATCGGTAAATAGAAAGGGATATACATTACAAAGATAAGAATTATATGTCGCGGAAATCTTTGAGAAATCTTGATCCAGACTCAGTTTAATCAACCAAACGAACACTAACCGAAGAGGCTCGACCCATAACTTTAACACTTGGTTGCCATAAGTTTACATACCCACAAATGATACACTTTGTGATTGGTTTGCAAGCCACAAAGGAAGAGTAAATAGAGTAGCAATTGGAACCTCAAGGAAGAAAAACCAAAATCAAACAAACCTCACATTTTTCTCTCTTTCTCACAAACCAACACACAAAAAACGGCTGCAAAGAGATGGATATCTATAGCACTAGTTATGTCACTCCACTTGGGCCAAATTTGACTAAATGGGCCACCATATATCACCATCCAACTAATAACCACAACTTGGGTCATCTACGAGTGTTGGACCACGAGAAACATTAACTTAATTAAGTTGCTTCTAGTGGCCCCAAGATGTTATTGGGTCGAGCCATCACTAAGGTGTCGATATAAGTTATCCAACATTTGTTTAAAATCATCGCCAGGTATTTATTGGGTATCAAAACCCAACAAATCTCCACCTTGATACCCAATAAATCTGCAAGCAACCAAACACACAGTTTATACTTGCATAATCAAGGTAACCAATAAAATTAGAATTACAGACCTTACCTCGTGTTTCGAACCCCGAAACACATACCATATCTGCTTCATGTACTCACCAGAGCTAAAATCAAGAACACGTAAGTAGAAGCAAATAATCACAACAATCAATCAAGAGCAAATAAACATGCGATGGAGATATTATATAGGATAACACATCTTTTCAAAAAATGCACGTTCACAAAGAACAATAGATTAACACTAAGTTAATCAAGCACACGGTCAACACATATGCAACAAATGCATAAATGGCCCTTCGAAAAGATCTCACCACATTTATCCTATCACATTCCGTGTTGCTCACACCTCGAGAACACATAACTCATCTCATCGCCTACCATGCTCACTAAACTAATCACTCAACCTATGTCTAACTGGTAAGCCACAATAGACCCTAAGTCCTTGGGATAATCCTCTATCACCACATCATTTTTCCCAACCTAAATGGATAATGAGTCTCCACATAACAAAAGTGATATAAACGTCTATCTCATACTCCATCTGATCATAGTCTCTTCTTAGATAAATGATTCTAACATTTAATCACCTCTCCACTCGTAATCCAAATGTCACACTTCACTTCCCCGATACAAACCACCAAAATACCCCTAGGCATCTATACTCCACTTTACCAAAAGACATACAATACACTGCTAATGGATCTCAACCCACTATGCATGCAAACCAATTACACCAAGTAATAAGATCACTCCAATTCATGCCAATACAAATATCAAACACATTGAAGTGCAACATATAATCATGTAACGGAATTGAGCAATCACACACATGCAGAAATGATTATATACGGATACACATGCGGTTACTAGTTTTACTCTCGGTAAACCTCACTAGGGTTATCGCTCGACCCTAAAGCCACATTCGCCTTACCTCTCATTTCATCTTTCCTTTTATTATTATTCCTAGGACAATCCATTTCAGCATGTCCAATTTACCACGGTTAAAACACATCTTACTTTTCGCATTTGCCTTAGACCACATCTGTAATCAATACCAAATAATGACCACAAGCAAAGTACAGATATAATTCACACAGAATAGTTAAAAAAAAATTCCTAAGGCCACATACAATTCTAACAGTGTAGAAAATATTGACAACAAATTCACAAAGAATTTAAGGCAAATAATTAACAAGTAATTCCTAAATCTAACAATAGGCAATGGTTACCCCTTCAAGGTAACAACAAACCTAACATCACCCCACACAATTACTCCTAATGCGAAAAGTAAATTATTACCATATACAATAATTTTAACTGCAATAATAAAAGGCAAAGAACACGATACCGAGAGGACCAATCTGAGTCCATAAATACCGAGTGATGCAAATTNATGACTTCTAATGCGAAAAATAAATTATTCTACACATTAATTTTAACTGCAATAATAAAAGGCAAAGAACACGATACCGAGAGGACCAATCTGAGTCCATAAATACCGAGTGATGCAAATTTATCACTTTAGGGCTATCACTATCTGTCCTAAAGCTTTTAGTAACCGCAGCAACACCAAACAACACTCGACACCCGAACGTCGAAGGGCAAAATTGTCCAATTTTCACCGTATCACTCAAAACTGAAAATCGACAACGCCGCAACGTCTGTATCACCACTAACAACATTTTGTCTATTGAAGTCATTAACGAATTCTGGCCGACACGCCTGCACGCGCTTCCCAAACTCTCTGCGTGTGGACTTCATTTCCTGCTACCACGCGTTGGCCACCTAGAAGAACCTCTATCTGCACAGTCCACCAGTGCTGCCCATTTCTCCAAATGATGAGCAATTTCACCGAAAAACACGAAGACAAATCCGATAAGATTGAAGAAAAAATCCCATTTTTTTGGTCCCAGTTTCTGCCTATTTTCCAGATCGATTTTGGACCACTTCCAGCCACTTTTTGGGCAAAAGATTCACGGATTTCTCAACAACACAAACTCTTATACCATTTATCGTGAAGATCTTTGAGAAATCTTGATCCGGACTCAGTTTAATCAATCAAACGAACACCAATCAAGGAGGCTCGACCCATAACTTTAACACTTGGCTGCCACAAGTTTACACACTCACAAATGATACACTTGGTGATTGGTTTGCAAGCCTGAAAGGAAGAGAAAATAGAGTAGCAATTGAAACCTCAAGGGCAAAGAACCAAAATCGGACAAACCTTATGTTTTTTTTTTTCTCTTTCTCACAAACCAACACACAAAAAATAGCTGCAAAGAGATGGATATGTATAGCACTAGTTAGGTCACTCCAATTGGGCCATACTTGACTAAATGGGCCGCCATGTATCACAATCCAACTAATAACCACAACTTGGGTCATCTGCAAGTATTGGACCACGAGCAACATTAACTTAATTAAATTGCTTTTAGTGGCTTGGAGATATTATTGAATCGATCCATCACTAAGGTGATGATATAAATTATCCAACATCGATTTAACAACATCGTTCGGAATTTATTGGGTATCAAAACACAACATTATCTAGGAAATTATACATATATAAGGATCTATTCTTTAACCTTTGCATTATTTTATACTTCATACACTCGCAACATATTCTTTAACCTTTGCATAAACAAGAAAATCAGCATATTCTATTCTTATCTTTTGAATTATGAGCTAGCAATTAGGTTGTGGCCATATTTTTCTCTTGACTTTTATTTTGATTGAAATATACAAAATTTTAAAGATTTGTTTCTATTCTTCATTTGGACTTGGTACTGGCCAAAATCAATGACTATTTTGAATGTGTGTTCGTCGATGCATTATTTGTTTGTGTAAACGCAATAGTTAAACATGATGGTATGCTGTTGGACATGACTTTTATTGTTTTAACACACTCACATCAATTTTGAAATCCCTGATTTCATGTATTTGAAAATACAATATCACGTTTTGAATTCTTGAAAAACAAACAAAAAAGGAATAATAATATTTAGGGCATTCTCATACTGAGCCTCTAGATTTATTCACTGGGAGTCTACTTCTGCTCTGTCACAACTAAAATTTAGATACCTCATTACGATTTTGAGTAGTCAAGCTTTTTTAGGGAAATATAAAGTAGTAAGGTGTCAGAATTTTAGTAGTGGTCTGAAACGCAGATCGGTCTTAACCATGATTAGAAGTTAGTGTCCCACTTATCACCTCCCAATACAGTTGGGGAAAGTTTTTATTCCGTCGGAATTAATCAAGTGAGTAGTGTTAACAACAGGAGCTACCTTGAACCAATATAGTGAATCAATTTCAAGAGAAGAGAAGAAAAAGAGAGAGAGAGAGAGAGGAAAAATCAATAATATATTGAACTGTCAAAAAATAGGTTTTCCAAAAAATAAACAAGTTTATATATTACAAAAAAATGTAAACAAAAAGGAAACCTATAAAAGAAGGAAACTAAATATTATTCAATAATATTATATAAGATTAACATTCCCCTTCAAGCTCACGATACTACAACAAAAAGCAACGAGATTTTGTCAAGCAAGAAGCGAAAACCATGAATTGAATGAGACTTCATGAAGAAGTCAGCACGCTGTAATGATGAAAAAACAAAAGGTAGAGAAATAATGTCAGTTTGCAAACGATGGCGAATTAAATGACAATCAATATCAATATACTTCGTGCACTCATGGAACACAAAGTTGTGAGAAATTCGAATAACACTTTTATTATCACAATATATAGGGGTTGGAGAGAAAGAAGAAATACCTATGTCTGCAAGTAACCAATACAACCATACAATCTCAATGATAGTGGATGTCATAGTACGATACTCTACCTCAGTAGAGAAACGAGGAACAACAATCCGTTTCTTACTCTTCCAAGAGATGAGAGAATCACCAAAAAATACAAAAACAGTAGTGGACTTGCGATCGGTGGGGTTACTAGCCCAATCAACACCAGAGTAGGAATAAAGCACTAAAGAAGGGGTTGATGGAAATAAAAGACTCTAAAAGCAAATACCATGAAGATAAAGCAAAATACGAACAATAGCTGCCCAACGAACTATAGTAGGAGCCGAATGAAACTAACTAACAATGTCAACAACATAAGCAATATCAGAATGTGTTATTGTAAGATAAACCAGACATCCAACAATAGTGCGATACAAAGTGGGATCAGTATCAGGGTACACCGTCATAAAGAGAATATCAAGCGCTGGACTCAAGAGAAGTATCAACAGTTTTAGTATCACTAAACCGAGCACACTCAATAACATCCATAGTATACTTAGACTGAGAGATAAGGTAACCTCTAGAAGAATAATCGACTTCGATCTCCAAAAAATAAGATAATGTACCTAAGTTTTCTTTCATATCGGCGACATATAGCAAAAATAGAATGCAACCAGCCGAACTGAATCTAAAGAATATGGCAGAGTCATGATGATTGGATGTAAAACCAAGATGGAGAATTTCTCAAACGAAGCACATGGTGCTTGTTTGAGGCCATAAAATGCCTTCTTGAGTTTAAGAATATATCCAGGAGAGTGAGAAAGACCAGGAAAAGGAACCATATAAACCCCCTCTTGAAGATTTCCATTCAAAAAGGCATTTTTGACATCCAACTAAGAGAGACCCCACTGACGAACAGATGCAACTGCAATAAGTGTTCGAACAATGGTCATCTTGGTAACAGAGCAAAAGTCTCCTCATAATCCCAACCATACTGCTGATTAAAACCCTTAGCAACTAATCTAACCTTGTAATGCTCAACTAAACTATCATATTTGGTTTTAATCATATAAACTCAACGAGAACCAATAGCATGTTAACCTGAAGGCAATGCAACCAATACCCAAGTGTCTATAGAGCAGAGAGTTCATCAGCCATAGAATGTTGCGAAAAATATCCAGAATAGCTTCTTTATAGGAAGATGGTTCAGATAGCTTAAGAATGGAGGTTAGAAAACAACAGAAGGACTCGAAATAACAAGAATAGGCAAAATTAGGCAACTGAGTGAACTTATGAATACGTTGAGGGTATCGATGAAGGAATGGAGCACGAGTTGGATCAACGATCTTAGATGATGCTTGGGAGGCCATAGAAGGAAGAAGGGTATCATGAACAGGCGCATGTGAGCCTGTAGAACATGAAGAATCAACAGTACATGGTGTATGGGAAGATGATCTGTCAATATTATGAGAGAATGGATCAATACGAATGATATCATTTTTACTCACGTCATGAGTATTATCAGATATAAAAAAGAATGAAATGTGCTCAATAAACACGACATGAAGAGAAACATATAATTTTTTTGAGGTGATTTGCACGTAACGTCCATACCTTTTACTACTATTATGGAAAACGTCATTTCCTTTCATATATATTTTTTTTTGACATTTTCACCCTCATTTTCATCTTTCATTGTGCAAAAGGTCATTTTCGCCCATTTTCTTAGGGATGGCAACGGGGCGGGTATGGGACGGGTCGTCCATTCCCACCCCCGTCCCGTCGGGTATTTTTGTTACCTTGCTCAATCCCCATACCCGGTTAAAGAGGGACG
>CAIGRR010462341.1:0-11365 GCA_903798365.1 Fraxinus sp. 1973-6204 | reverse complement strand
GTGGATGACTTGGAGCAATAAATGGATAACATATTTCATACAAGATGTCAATTCAACAACACGGTATGTAGAATGATTATTGATGGGGGTAGTTGTACCAATGTGGCTAGCACTACACTTGTTGAGAAATTGGGATGAACTATGTTAAAATATCCTAGACTTTACAAATTACAATTGTTGAATGAATGTGGAGAGATTAAGGTGAATAAGAGAGTGTTGGTGAGTTTCTCAATTGGGAGATATCATAACAAAGTAATGTGTGATGTAGTGTCTTGCATGCCGGGCATATCTTGTTGGCAAGGTCAAGTCAATATGACAGGAAAGTGATTTATGACGGGTACAAAAATAGGTACAGATTTACTAAGGATGAGAAATCTATTACTCTTGCGCCATTAACACCCCCAACAAGTGTATGAAGATTAAATTAAATTGAAAAGTAAGGAAGAAAAAAGATTGAGAGAAAAAGGAAGTGAGATTAATCTTTCACAACAAAAGAGCAAGAGAAAAAATAGTGAGGCGGCTAAAAATAAGAAAAAAGAGCGGAGCCACAAGAGAGGAAAGAAAAAGAGTCTTATGAGAGGAAAGAAAGTCGATGGTGAATTTCTTTGAAAAAGGAAGTGAGTTGAAGAGGGCAACAGTTGAGAACCAACCTATGATCTTGTTGGTTTATAAGTAGTCACTCCTCAATCTTGAGGAATCTAATGCACCCTTCTCTAGTTTGGCTACTTTTTTGTTGCAAAAATTCAAAGACGTGTTCCCGAAGGACATGTCTAGTAGGCTACCACCCATTCAAGACATTAAACATCAAATTGATTTCGTACATGGAGTTGTCACCAAATAGGCCGACTTATCGGAATAATCCCGAGGAGACTAAGGAATTTCAAAGGCAAGTGAAATGATTGATGAGGAAAGGGTATATGAGGGAGAGTATAAGTCCATGTACCGTGTCGTGCTACTTGTGCCAAAGAAAGATGTAACTTAGAAGATGTGTGTTGACTGTAAGGCCATCAACAATATAACGGTAAAGTATTGTCATCATATTTCTAGGTTAAATGATATGTTAGATGAATTACATGGATCATGCATATTTAGTAAAATTGATCTTAAAAGTGGTTATCATCAGATTAGGATGAACAAAGGAGATGAATGGAAAATTGCTTTTAAAACTAAATATGGGTTGTATGAGTGATTAGTCATGCCATTTGGATTTACTAATGTGCATAGCACATTTATGAGATTAATGAATCATGTTTTACGTGCATTCATAGGTAAATTCGTAGTAATCTAGTTTGATGACATCTTCGTAATTAGTAAAGATCTAAATGAACATATAGGGCATTTAGTATGGGTATTTGTGGTCTTAAGGTAAGAACAACTTTATGCTAACTTTAAAAAGTGTACATTTTGCATGAAAAAATTTGTTTTTTCTTGGTTATGTGGTTAGTACAAAGGGTATTGAAGTGGATGAAGAGAAAATAAAAGCCATCAAAGAGTGGCCAACACCTACAAGAATAATTGAGGTAAGAAGCTTTCATGGGTTAGCTAGTTTTTGCAGGCATTTTGTTAAAGACTTTAGCACACTTGCCACACCACTCACGGAAATTGTAAATAAAAAGTGTAGGATTTCATTGGGGCGTTAAACAAGAACATGATTTTAATGCTATTATGAATAGGTTGTGTACTGCTTATCATTACCTAACTTTAACAATACTTTTAAGATTGAATATGATGGCTTAGGTATATGTATTAGAGTTGTTTTGATGTAGGATAAAAGACCAATAGCCTACTTCAGTGAAAAGCTAAGTGGAGCAGCTCTCAACTATCCTACATATGATAAGAAGTTATATGCACTCATTCGAGCTTTGAAAACATGGAAGCATTGTCAGGACAACGGAGTTTGTGATTCACACTGACCATGAGTGAAGCATTTAAAGGGTCAAGGTAAGCTAAGTAAGAGACATACAAGATGGATGGTTNGAGCTTTGAAAACATGGAAGCATTGTCTATGGACAACGGAGTTTGTGATTCACACTGACCATGAGTGAAGCATTTAAGGGGTCAAGGTAAGCTAAATAAGAGACATACAAGATGGATGGTTTGCATCGAGACATTTCCTTATGTTATTTGGCACAAACATGGTAAAGAAAATGTGGTTTGAGTCTTTTGTTTTTCATTCTTCGTGGTCTTCGCATTCTTCATTTTTGAGTTTCCAATCCATATAATACCTAAAAAAAATTTAAAAAAACTTGTTTGTATACTAATCTAGCATCTAAATCAGTTTCTATTTCTTTTGCTGGTATCTAGTTGAATTTTGGAGCAAAAAAAATCGAAAAATTCAAAAAATTGCCAAAGCATACAATTTCAGTTTTTGAGTAAAAAAAGGTTTTAAATTCAAAAGTGTCCAATTCAAACTAAAAACCTTTTTAAAATTTTTCAGTGTTCCATTCAAAGTGCCAATTCCTACTTTTTGAGTCATTTTAGAGACAATTTTTCTAACTCTAATCTTTGTTTGAAACTCTACAATGATTGAATTTTGATTGAGATCAAGTTAGTTCTTTGAAGCACTTGCAAGAATGCATTGAGTGGAAAAATGTAAGAGTGGTGACACTAATAGAGGAAAAAACCAATTTGAGTGATACACGAGCGTATACACGTGAGGTAAATATTAAATTAGATTTAGGATGTCAGATAGAGACGATTCTACTTCAATTAGGAATGATAATCAAGTTAACATGTCAGATGAGGTGATACGATGGTTCGAAAGGTTGTTTGAGGATGTGAGAGATAGATTGGATAGTCTAGACACATTGCTTGCTAATTTATGTAGGGAATTACCTAGAGAAATTCCTAACGCAATGAGGCTAGGAAGACGGGATCATAGAGAGGATTTTGTTGGTGAATGTGTTGCGGATAGTGACATTAATGAGGATACATTGGTAGATGTCGAATTAGGAAGAATAAGGGATAGATGAGTTAGACATGAAATAAAGGGTAGATATCTTGTTGAAAATGGTGTCGATAGAAGTATGAGCAATATCAAAATGACAATTCCTTCTTTCAAATAAAGGAGTGAGAGGCATACTTGGAATGAGAAAATGAAGTAGAGTTGATATTTGATTGTCACAACTACTTGGAGGAAAAGAAGGTAAAGATTGCGGTACTTGAATTTATCGATTATACTATCATTTGAAGGGATCAAGAAGTAACATTTAGGAGGACGAGTCATGAGAGACCTATTAATACATAGGAAAAATTGAAAGCTATCATGATGAAGAGGTTTGTGCCTAATCATTATTAGAGGGAGTTTCATCAAAAAATTCAAAGCTTCTACCAAGGTTCTAGGAGTGTGGAAGATTATCATAAGGAGATGGAGATTGCTATTATTAGAGCAAATATTGAGAAGGATATGGAGGCCACCATGACCCGATTTTTGAATGGTTTGAATAAGGATAGCTAATGTGGTAGAGTTGCAATATTATGTGGAGTTGGAAGACATGCTACATATAGCTATGAAGGTAGAAAGACAATTGAAAAGGAAGGGGGCAACTGGATATTCATTGGGTTCTTCGGGTTCTAACTCTTCTTGGAAACCGTAGTAGATAATAATAAAGGTGATGGAGCTGTTTCAAAAAGTAGGACTGAGCTACCGACGAGAAGAAAGGAAGTTGCTAGCAAAGCTACACCCAAGGTAAATTTTCAACCTTCTGGGAATCGGGATATCAAATATTCTAGGTGCTTGGGAACGGGGTACGGTTCTTCTAAATGTCCAAATAAAAGGGTGATGATCTTGCGCTACAATGGAGAAGTAGTGAGGGTGAATATGATGATCTTGCCAGAATTGGAAGATACTGGTGATGGTAAGAAAGTGGAGTATGCAGTGGAAGAGATGTTGGTTACATAGCGAGCTCTTAATGCTCAAATCAAAGTGAATGACTAGGGGCAACAAAGGGAGAACATATTTCGTACGAGATGCCACGTAAAAAATAAGGTATGTAGTATTATTATTGATGGGGATAGTTGTACCAATGTGGCTAGCACTACACTTGTTGAAAAATTGGGATTAACTATGTTAAAATATCCTAGACTTTACAATTTGCAATTGTTGAATGAATGTGAAGAGATTAAGGTGAATAGGAGGGGTGTTGATGAGTTTCTCAATTGGGAGGTATCATAACGAAGTGATGTGTGATGTAGTGCTTCCTATGCCGGGCATATCTTGTTGGGAAGGTCATGTCAATATGACAGGAAGGTGATTTATGATGGGTACAAAAATAGGTACAAATTTACTAAGGATGGGAAATCTATTACTCTTGCACCGTTAACACCCCAACAAGTGTATGAAGATCAAATTAAATTGAAAAGTGAGGAAGAAAAAAGATTGAGAGAAAAAGGGTGAGAGACTCCTCAATCTTGAGGAATCTAATGCACCCCTCCCTAGTTTGGCTACTTCTTTGTTGCGGGAATTCGAAGACGTGTTCTCGAAGGACATATCTAGTGGGCTACACTCATTCGAGGCATTAAACATCAAATTGATTTCGTACATGGAGTTGTCACCAAATAGGCCAGCTTATCGAAAAAATCTCGAGGGGACTATGGGACTTCAAAGGCAAGTGAAAGGATTGATGAGGAAAGGGTATGTAAGGGAGAGTATAAGTCCATGTGCCGTGCCGTGCTACTTGTGCCAAAGAAAAATGTAACTTAGAAGATGTGTGTCGACTGTAGGGCCATCAACAATATAACGGTAAAGTATCATCATCATATTTCTAGGTTAAATGATATGTTAGATGAATTACATGGATCGGGCATATTTAGTAAAATTGATCTTAAAAGTAGTTGTCATCACATTAGGATGAGCGGAGGAGATGAATGGAAAATTGCTTTTAAAACTAAATATGGGTTGTATGAGTGATTAGTCATGCCATTTGGATTTACTAATGCGCATAGCACATTTATGAGATTAATAAATCATGTTTTACGTGCATTCATAGGTAAATTCGTAGTAGTCTAGTTTGATGACATCTTGGTATATAGTAAGGATCTAAATGAACATACAGGGCATCTAAGATGCGTGTTTGTGGTCTTAAGGCAAGAACAACTTTATACTAACTTTAAAAGTGCACATTTGGCATGAAAAAAATTTATTTTTCTTGGTTATGTCGTTAGTGCAAAGGGTATTGAAATGGATGGGGAGAAAATCAAAGCCATCAATGAGTGGCCAACACCTAAAAGTATAATTGAGGTAAGAAGCTTTCATGGGTTAGCTAGTTTTTATAGGTGTTTTGTTAAAAACTTTAGCACACTTGTCACACCACTCACAGAAATTGTAAAGAAAAGTGTAGGATTTCATTGGGACACTGAACAAGAACATGCTTTTAATGCTATTAAGAATAGGTTGTGTACTGCTTATCATTACCTAACTTTAACAATATTTTAAGATTGAATGTGATGGCTCGGGTATATGTATTGGAGCTGTTTTGATGTAGGATAAAATACCAATAGCCTATTTCAGTGAAAAGTTAAATGGAGCAGTTCTCAACTATCCTACATATGACAAGGAGTTACATGCACTCATTCAAGCTTTGAAAACATAGCAGCATTATCTATGGACAAAGGAGTTTGTGATTCACACTGACCATGAGTCCTTGAAGCATTTAAGGAGTCAATGTAAGCCAAACAAGAGACATACAATGTGCATGGATTTCATCGAGACATTTCCTTACGTTATTCGGCACAAACAAGGTAAAGAAAATGTGGTAGCGAATTCTGTCATTGAGGTATGTATTTCTAACTTCTTTAGGTATAAAATTGCTAGAATTTGAATATGTTAAGGATATATGCTAATGATCTAGATTTTTCTAATATATACGAATCATGTGATACGGGTGCTATGGATAAATTCTTTAGGCATGATGGGTTTCTAATATATACGAATCATGTGATATGGGTGTTATTAATAGATTCTTTAGGCATGATGTAATTTATTTCGGGAAAATAAGTTATGTGTTTCTAAATGTTCAATGAGAGAATTATTAGTACTTGAAGTACATGGTTATAAAGACCTTAGAGGTGCTTAAGTGGACATTTTTATTGCCTAAAATGAAAGTTGATGTAAATCGGGTTTGTAGTATATGCTTCACTTGTAAAAAGACTAAATCTAAGATTTTACCTCATGGTTTATATACGCCATTACCTGTTCCTAGTGAACCTTGGGTTGATGTGCTTATGGATTTTATGTTAGGTTTACCTAGGATTAAGAAAAGAAGAGATTCAGTAATTGTGGTAGTAGATAGATGATTTAGTAAGATGGCTCATTTCATTCAATGTTATAAAACTGATGATGCCACTAATATTACGGATTTATTATTTAAGAAAGTAGCACACTTACATAGGGTACCTAGGAGTATTGTATCGGATAGGAATGTTAAGTTCCTTAGTCATTTTTGGAAGGTTTTGTGGGGTAAGTTAAGAACTAAGCTATTATTCTCTGTAACTTGTCACCCACAAATGGATGGACAAACTGAAGTTGTTAATAGAACTATAATACGACTGTTGCGCACTACAGTCAATAAGAAATTGAAAAGTTGGGAGGATTGCTTGTCATTCATAGAATGTTCATATAATAGGGCCACGCATTCAACTACTTCTTATACTTAATTTGAAATTTTTTATGATTTTAATCCACTAATACCTTTGGATTTAATTCATTTACATGTTGATGAAAGAGGTAGCTTAGATGGAAACAAGAAGGTCGAGTTGATCAGATCCCTCCATGAGAAGGTACGGTGCCAGATTGAGAAGAAAAATAAGCATTATGTTTCTCAAATAGATAAGGGACAAAAGCTCATTACATTTGAACTAGGAGATTGGATTTGGGTGCATATGAGAAATGAGTGTTGTCCAGTTCAAAGGAAGTCAAAGTTGCAATTGAAAAGCGATGGACCATTCCAAATCCTTGAGAAGATCAATGATAATGCCAACAAATTAGATTTTCCCAATGAGTATAATGTTTTGGCTACCTTTAATGTCTTTGATCTTTCTCTTTTTGATGTAGGTACAAATCCGAAGTCGAATCCTTTCGAAGAGAGAATGGATGATGTGATCCATGATACGAGGGTAAGTCCGGGCAAGGATCCATTATCGTTGAGGAATGACTTATGACTAGGTCGCGAGCGACACGGGTAAAAAACGAAATGGGACTATTTGCTCAAGTTACGATGGACGAAACATTAATCATGATAAGCAAAAGGAAAAGTTTCATTGGACATGGAGGACAAAACAAGATAGATCAACTTGGTTCAAGCAGCGAATGATGAAGCTGAAATGAAAACCTATGCAATCGCATAGGGTAACTAAGCATGCGGCCGCATAGCCCCTTATCGAAACTCGGTTGAAAGCTGATTACTGATCTATGCGACCGCATACCATTAGCATATGTAGCCACATAGTTCAAACTAGGACGCTTATTTTCCAAATTTCGCCTAAAATTCTATTTTAGTTAAAACTCTTGTGTGGTATATTTTTGATATCTTTTAATGCTTAATTCCATTTTTAATTAGGTTTTATGGATTCCATATAAATATAACTCATTTCATTCATAGTAAAAAAACACACAATTATTGAGAGAATGATTGCAATGCATTATTGCTTTCTTCTTATTTTTCATCCAATTAATTCTGAACTTATCAAGATTATGTCTTGTGGCGTTCAAATAAATCGAGTGAANCATATAAATAATATTCATTCCATTCATTGTAAAAACACACAATTATTGGGAGATTCATTGCAAGGTATTATTGCTTTCTTCTTGTTCTTCGTCCAATTAATTCTGAACTTATCAAGATTATGTCTTGTGGCGTTCAAATAAATCGAGTGAAATTCTTGAGTCATATAATCACGGGGTCAACATATTATCAGCGATTGTGTTAGTTCCTTGGTTCAATAGTTTTGAATCAATCTTAAACATTGATTCTAGCTTTCTTGGGGTTGAATCAATCTTTGTGGATTTCGTAGCTACTATTGTTTCGTGGGAAAGTCGGGCATCGCTAACAATTAAAAGATGCAGACGATTGTGTAAGGAACAAATCTCTCGAGATAAAGTCCCAACGAGGGGTGTTTTACTTATGAAGATTACAATTTGCACGAAGCGAAATGCCTCCAAGGGGCACAAGCACACGAAGAAATTGAAAGTTCTAAGACGAGAAATTAAAGGAAAACGAAATTATATAGTCTATGTTCGAGAGTGATTTGATCGGGGTCTGCTTCTGTGTCTTCTCTTCTCTTTTATACTCTTTTGGCGATTTTTGTTGTGGAACCGTTTGACAACCGTTGTCGCCTTGTAACTACCCACTTTCTCCATAATGGCTGACTTGTCAATAACTGCCACCTTTAATTGCTGCCATTACTCCCATTATTTAACTGTTTGCCTCCGAGATTCTTGGATCGTGGAATCCGATGGATTACCCATTAATTGTGTTAATAGCCATCGCCTTAGATATCAACTAGACATTTATTCACCCAGATCTCGGGTGTCTCGCGGGATTGAGCGATGATGGGGCCGTCGCTCTGAATAACAATGAGGCACTATATTCGCCCTGATCTTGGGTGTTTTACAAGTTTGGACGATGATGGGCCTCTGCTATATAACTCCATCTTGAATCTTTCACATGGCCTTATTTGGGCCTATCCTTTGGATTTCTTAATTGGCTTCCATTCTTTGGGCCATTTAACTGGGCCTCATTTTTGTTTGTCAACAATTACCCAGGATATGCAAAAGTTAATATCGAACATTAATTTTATGCCAAATTCATTTTTTGTATTCTCTCACAATACTTGAAATCTCAGAAAGGTGGAGAGTCCCAATCATTGCTTTGTTTGGCGGTGACCTTCTACATCCCAAAGATGTATAATATTTCACTACTCCTATAAACCGTGAAGTACGCTATTTCATTATACCATTATACCCACGATCTGCATTGTCGTATTTCTATAAAACTCACCGTTCATATTCTTACTTCTCTGTTCAAGCAGTTTGCATTTTCAAACCCCCAAGAAAATTAGAGTTTGTAGCAAATGGCGACCTCAGACAACTCTCTTAGTTTCGAAGATTTCCAACAGCTACTTACAAGACCATATGTAAACCCCGCGCTTTCGCCAGCTAATCTTGATCTCAATGAGTTCTTTCTGGGCCCATCATTTAATGATGCTGATTCGGTGGGGCAAAGCTCCGGTGGGCCAGTTGTTACCTTGCACTCAAGACCCTCATTTTCTGAATCCTTTTCCATTGAAGCCAATCCGTGAACAAGGTATTCGTACTTGGCCTAAAACTGATTCTACCTTTCATTTTTGGCATACACGTATGGTAAATCATGGCCCCATCAAGGCAATTTTTGATCGTGCTAATATTTCGAACTTGTTAGAAATTCCTCTACGTCCCCCAATCTAATATCCCGTACTTTTTTCCATTGCTTTGAGTTTTTGGTCTTCGATGTACAATACCTTTATATTCCCACTTGACCCAATGTCTATTACTCTAAGGGATGTTGGAGCCTTGGTTAACCTTCCGCCTCTGGGCATACGATTTCTCCCGCCTTTTGGTTACTGCTGCTGCCCCTCCAAGATTTGAAAAGAAACTCACTGATTCTTATTCGGACATGCAAGAACTCTGTAACAAAACTGGTGCTGAACTCACCCATGTTGAATGTGTTGCCTTTATTCAAGTTTGGCTTTTTAAATATGTACTTTGTGTACCCAGCATGAAACCTTCTATGGCCTACTTGCCCATAGCGCATGAATTAGCCCGTGGTAGGCCTCTGAACCTTTATTCATATTCTTAGATGCCTTTTATAGAGGCATTGCTTCTCTCCAATCACAATTGAGGAATGATGCATCTCCCATTAGTAGCGAGCCTCTTTGGTTGAGAGCATATTTTCCATAACTTGGTGCTCCTCCAACCCCTCCTAGATTAGTTAGTTGTTACGAGTTATTCATCAATCAAATGAGCCTTGTAAAAATGTCCAATAGGGATGTTTTTACCTTCTTTTATTCTTTACATTCAACTGCTTCTTTTTTCCCTTTTTTTGCTCACCAAGTCCCTGTCTATGTGCAACCTCCATCCACCATGTTTGATGTGAGCACCTCTTTGCCCATTTGGGCTCAATTATTGATCGAGAAAGAATTGTTCCCCGACTTTTTGACTGGGACAAATGCCAAAGCATGGATAGAAGTTTATGCTCCCCAATTTTTTGCCCGCCAACTTGGTTATGGCCAAATGTGGCCTCTTCCTCCTTGTTTTTTCAAGAATTTGACTGATCGTTTTCATACCATCAATAAAGCAGAGGCACATGATTAATGCCTGTAACGCCCTTTTGACAAATGGCTTCTCTTTGGCCCCTTTCAATCCCACTTTTGTTATTCATCCACTTTTTGAACAATTCTGGCCACCAGTGAAGCATAGGTTATTTACGACTGATGACAACTGCGCTTTCCACTTGTTAGAGAAGCCAGGGGTTCCTCCGTTTCTCCCATTCCTGCCATTCCTCTATCCACCAAGAATCTTGTTTCTCCTTCAAAGTCCTCTCCAGTTCGCGTTAAACGTTCTACAGTGAATCATATTCCATCTGGCTCTCTATCTGCTCCAACTGGGATAACTAAAGATGTTTCCAGTCACAAACGGCCAGCTTCAGCTTCACCAAACTTGCTTGATGATGATGATCCCCCTCTCATCATCAGGAAGAAGGTATTTGAATTCGCTTTTCTCAGGTAAAGTTTGTTTGTTCATGGAAAATCCTTTATATGTTAATGCTTTGCCTAGATTTTTCAGAAGAGCTTAACTTCCCCTTTAAAGACTTTGTCCTCACCGGTCTCTGTTCCACCACCATCCATTGAAGGTTCTTCATCCAAATCATCTGGGAAAAGGACTTTACCTGCAGGCCAAGAGTCTTTGGTTATACATTCGATTGAAGAACTTTTATCTTCTCAGGGCCCTGACCCCCCATGCGTTGAACTGCAAGGTATTGCAGATTTATGATCTTTTCCCTTGTTTGCATTGTTGGTCTTTTAACTCACTGTCATTTGCCTCTTGCAGAGATTCAAGTGAGTTAGCCCGTTGTGGAAGAACCCGCTAGTTCTGATAAAGGGAAGCCCCCCAGGTGATTGGATCAACCAGTGATGTGCCCTAATTTTTCGAAGCTGCTAACAAGGTATCCTTTGTTTCGTCTTTTATATTCACTTCATTAACTATAACGAAAATGCTAACCGTTTGCATTTTCTTTGCAAGGTGTTCATGAGATTCCGCAAGTGTACGGATCGTGACAAGTAATAAAGTGATTTTTTTTTAAAAGCTCGAATATCGTCCCACAGAGACTAT
>CAIGRR010462305.1:0-12136 GCA_903798365.1 Fraxinus sp. 1973-6204 | reverse complement strand
TTGAAATGTTTGGTACCGTGGGTGACATAAATGAAAGGTTTGGTACCGTGAGTGGCACAAATGAAAATTTTGAGCAAAGTCTGTTATTAAATAAAAGATTTGGTACCGCTACTGCAATCATTCCTAAGATAAAAGCAACATGAAACTTCGTCGATATATATGACACTCTAAAAGTGAGAAAATGAATCGTATCTACTATTTGAGTTTGTTAATAATGTTTAGTTTTTGAATCTATTACTTACTCTTTACAAGCTTTATCAACTTCTTCTCGATTCTTTTTGCACTAATCTCATATCACCTAGTCATATATGTCAAATTAGGTAAAATTGACGAGAATTGTTAGTCCACTCAACACCCTTTTTTTTGGGCACAATATCTGAAAATTCTCAACTAGGCAAAGTCGACAAGAATTTTTAGTCCATTTTGATACTTATGTTTTTTTTTTTTTTTTTTCTTCACAACTTTAAACTGTCTAGACATCATCGCCAAACTATTCAAGTTTATTTAGACACTGGTGTTTCTTGTCAACTTTTTCTATATTGCCTACAAAACATTTTAATTAAATGGCACTACTGTCATTTTACAAGATTAAGTAACCATATTTAATAAAACTTCTAGCCTAAAAGAAATTTCATTTTTACTAAAAAACAAATTAGAAAAAATTCCCATTAAACTATTAGAATATATTTAGTATGAAAAATTAAATAAGATTAGCAGTAATGTGAAAAATAGACATGGTTTATTTATAAACTAAACAAGATTAGCATTAATCAGAAAAAAAATAAAAAATAGACATGGTCTATTTGTCTATTATTTTATCTAATTTACTGTAGGAAATTAACAAATACAAACATTCTTAAATTTAGTATCCTTCCTAAGATCACTAAATTAATGTTCAAACTGGATCAACAAGAAAAATGACTATTTGAAATGAGAATATTCAAATTCGTATGCCATTATCTGTTTCCAACCTTCTCTATTTATAGATTTCTACTAAAATCACAGGGCAATTACGTCATTTTTGTTTATTCCACGTGGCGGTCATTGATTAGTGAGCTTCGAATATGTTAAATTTTCAAGTTTTACTCGTTTGTCTAGTATTCCTCATTAATTGATTATATGAAGGCTTGCTTTACATTCATATTAATGTTTTAATTGATAACGGTTTCTGCTGATGTGAAATAATTGGTCAAATACATTTGCTGATTGTTTTCCCTCGAGATTGATTATAAAGCCTCGCATCACAATTGCTCACTTATTTTAGCATTGGCTCGAAAACGGGTTCGGTTCATTTCGAAAAGATTTATTTGACAGCGTTCGCTACTAATCCTTTTTGAATTTTTATTGACAACAAATTGCATACCAAAAAAGTATTTTCTTTAATATATTTGCTCCCGGCAATTGTAAACTCTGAAAAGAATTGATAATTTCATCTTTGATATAGTATCAATGCTGAGAAAATAATATTTTCCATATGAATATGTGTTATAAAATAAAGAAAATCAGACAACCACCAAAAAAAAGCCACGAGGATCCGTACACATAACACACTTTCAACCAAATAATTAAACTGGAAAAGCCCCAAGATTAGTTGTGCAGTTGGGATGATATTTAATGCCTAATGTTACATTCTTGAAAACTACCCATCTATACTTTCTTTTAATTACAAATATTAATTTTTATGTGTGGTCATTAATATATCTCATTTGGGTTATTCCCCTTTTACAGGGGAATTTTGTACAAGGGGTGTACACAGGTGCTAAGGTAGCAGCGCCTACATGTGTGGTTGATTTTATTTATTTTTTTATTCGTCAATGCCCAATGAAATAATGACAAGTTTCTCCTCCTGAACCAATCAGGAAAAATTGTTTGTACACGTTGCACATTCTTCTCCTTTTGAAATGATTTTCCAATTTGAAATAATATAATAAGTAAGAAAAAAATGTTAAACTTAGTGATCCCATCAATTTCTTGACCTTTATTAATTCGAGAATTAATTAATATGCATAAATTAAAGAATACGATGGGACCTTATCTTTTTTGGGATAAAGGATAACGGTGCTTTTCACTTGCTTGACTGGTCTCACCAATTGGTCAATACTAATTTTTTGGTGAAAAATACATACACTAGTCTAACTAATTTTGAACAGTATTATGTTATATTACTTTCAATTTTTTTTTTTTTTTTTTTTTTTTAAACGCAGGAACTCGTAGTGGCTATTCGTGAGTGCGCACTAGGTAAACCTCGCTTCATGTACAGTAGTCCGTAAACTACACATGAGAGATAAACCGTACTAGGCAAGTTTGGTGCAACAGGCTCAACTGAGGAAGTGTTGACACGAAATTTGAACTCGTGACCTTCAGTCTCTGCGTTCACATACTCCACCATTTAAATTACTTTCAATTTAATACGACTAGATGCTGAATTAGATTTTCAAAGGGTCTTGTATCTTTCACAATTTAAATGGTAGAATGTTAGTTAATTAAGTCAAAGTTTGGTTTAGTTTAGTTTAGTTTTCTTTTATTTTTCTTTCTTAAGACGTAGTCGTTGAAAAAATGCCATTACGTCATAAAGAAAAAATTATAAATCTTGAAATTAATAAGGGGGAAATATAATTTAAATATGGAAATTTTTTTAGTGAAATATGTGAGAATTAATACATTAAATAACATAATTTTGATTATTGTTCATACGATTGGTAGATTTTGAATTTTAAAATTCTCAAGAGTCATTGGACCACAATTTGCCACTAATTTGTAGAAAAAGACAACTATGAACTCCAATGAATATAACTTAATTAATTACTTGAATATGACATTTAAACAAATATAAAATTTGAGTTTATTAATTTCAAGTTCGCGTTAATTATAGTGAGATAAAATGAATAAATTAAATGCTCCATTTGAAATATTTTGAAAAAGGGAATTTAAATAATCAAAGTCATGCTTATGGTGACATAAATGAATTAGTACAAGAAAATTCGACCGCTGATAAATAAAGCTACATGTACCTAATTTTCTACATAATTAGAATTATATAATTTAATTAGACTATTAAATAAATTAAGGCTACTGTCATATTCTACATTAGGTACATGTGGTGGAGATTAAAATTAAATTTTTAATAGATTTTGATAGAAGTTGATGAAATGCGTAGTTGAAAAGTTGTGGGATCCATATAATATGTGGTTAAAATTAATTATTCACTTTAACTTAGATTAAATTTCAGACTTTAATTGGTACTGAACATGGGCTTGATAATATACACATACTAAAAAATGAAGGATTAAGATTGTATACACTATTGTTTTAGAAAAAAATTGTAGCATGTGAATTAATATTGGAATATGGGTTGTCAAAGTTTATGCAAATCATGAATTAGTTAACTTGAATACACGGCAGCAATAAAAACATGACAAGTTATTTTATGTGGACATAATTGCATTAAATTAGAAGTACCATGTAACATGGCGATTAAGATAAGTACGAGTGACAATCAAGTTCGCACTTAATCATGCATTGAAATGTTAAGTTTTGACCGCCAATATCCAAGCAATTGTAATAAAGTTGTTAGTGACATTATCTGGAGTTTCAGAGATAATGCATAGTCGATCAACTTTTCTCTTAGGAGCCCTAGCGATCAAGTGTAGGGCAAACCAATGACATCGAGTAAGGCCATGCTCAGAGGTTTCAATTTCGATCACATTAATATTCTCGAAATCTTAATAAGTCTTTCGAATCGAGTATAATGTATCGATTTTTAAAAAAAATGTTGCTACCAAAATTTACCTTCTATAAGTGTACATGAAAATATCAACACGAAAATGTACAGCAAGACAGCTGTCTTCCTGTGAATTTTTCTGTTGAATTTTCTATGCTCATATCATATCTTTTTAGAAATTATGTGTCACTTATTTTATGTGCATGGATTTCAAAAATCAAAAGGAAGTTCACGTAATCAACAGTAGATTTTAACAATCAACGAAATAGAATCCCATTAATAATATTTCCTATAGTATTTGCGTATTTCTTATATAGGCAATGAATGCTTGTACACAAAGAAGATTGTGAAATAATTTAATTAGGGAATTTGATGCAATTAATGCAAATAGATAACGTTGGAAAGCAAAATAAGGAGAAAATCGTGACCATATATGATATTTCATTAATGCTCATATCCACTTATTTTAATTTTTACAAATTGAACATTTTAATTGAAAAATAATTTTACCATGTCTTTGATTTATATTTGATTAATTCTTATGCAAAACAATGTGAGAACTCGAATTTCATGCAGAAAACCAAGTGATTATAGAAATTGTAATATTACAAACGAAGTTGAAAAGATCGTCGATTCAAATGAATGCACGATCCCGAAATGACTCAAATCACGACATCTCAAACGTCGATGAGTCCCCACTCGAGCTGTTTCTCTCTTACTCACTTAGCACATTGGAAGTGTTATGATTTGAGTGATGAATGGTAAGTGTGTATACATTTGGGTGTCAAATATGCAGAAGAAGTTTAAAATTTGATTACAGTGAGAAATGAGCTGTTGAGGATGGAGTAAAGAGTAGAGACCCCACCCCACCACCCTACACCACAAATATATATACATGTATATATGTACACAAAGGAAATTTAAACATCATATACCAACCCCATATCCTTCTCTCTCATCAGCAATAAACAACCATAAATGCTATCGAGTCCTCTCAATTCGCTCTGCAATAACTCCTCCACTGCGACATCTTCACTACTTTTCACCTTTCCTTCTTCCTTCTTCCTTCTTCATCTCCTCCGTCACCCCCTCTTCTCTCTCTCTCAATATTTATCTGCTCTTATTATCTTTCTCTTTAATTTCCGTGTCCCCACTATTCTTCTTAAATTCGATTCACAAGAAAAGCGTTCTTTGCAGTAAACCTCAAAACCATTTTTCACAGTGTTAATCAAATTCTGCTTTTTCATCAACCCTTTGATCTTAAAACCAGATCCGACCTACTTTGCTTGTCTCTAACCCTAAAACCTGAATATGGTTTTCTAGGGTTTCTATCAACTTTCAAGAACAGTGAGTCAAACAAACACACACACACATATGTATATATGTTGTACTGTTTGTTTATTCCAACTTCAGTTCTATAAAACCATGATTTTCACCTTGCCGAAGTAATTAAGTTTCATTTTCTGTGATTTATTTGGTAATCTAATCTTGTTTTATCCTTTTTTTTTTTTTTTCAGAGAGAGAAGAACCGAGTAAAACTCTGCGGTCGCATTCATGGGCGTTAAATAGAAATGCCAGATTGAAAATTTTGCCAGTGTCAAAGGCTTCACACTGTCAACTCCGTGTTGCTCATTTTAGTTCTTTAATGAGCATGTAAGGACAGATGAAAAAAGTCTTGTTTGAAAAGCCACTAACCAAAATTTAGTAATTTTCAGTCTGTTCTTGTTACATGTAACCATCCCATTTGTTTTGTTCAGACACTGCCAAAGAATCTGTTAACCTCAACTCGCTACGTACCTTCTAAAATCCAAAACCAAAACCAAAAAGCTAAACCCAGTTTTAGAGGAAGAAATATAGAGAGACAGAGAAGTTTCTAGGGTTTCTTGGTGAAGATGATGTGCAGCTTCAAGGGAATACAAGGAGGTCTCACGGCATGAATCTTTTCAGTCTAGTGTGAAAACTTACAAAAAAAAAAAAGGTCAGTGGATAAAAACTTTAAATTTCTTTGCAAACCTAAAATTTCAGTGTATGTAAGATACATATATTGACTTACCCTTATCATATCATTTTTTACGGAATTCTGATGAACAGTATTAGGTTCCGACAAAAAAAATTATTTCCTTGTCAAATCAAGTGAGTTTGGTATCAAAAGTCAAACCATACAGATCTCATTAGACCATGAACTAGGGCATAAAAGTAATTTCAGTTAAATCATTCTCGATACAAACGCTAAAGCACTTTTTCACACATTCTCTCAAAGGTCACAAGATCTGCCCTCAATAACATTCTTTATTCTGTAATCGCATTCAAATTTCCATATGGGTCTTTTTTTCCTTGATGTATAGTTTCCTCCGTGTCCATTGTTTGTTATGTCTAGATTATTATATTAATTTTTAGTTAATATTGCTTTAGTGTATACTCTTGCTTCGCTTAATTATTTTGTTCCTCTTCTTGCAGCTGATTGCAACTTTTTAAGTTTGTAACATAAGAGAATCATGATGTTTCAGCCAAACATGTTTGATAGCCACCATTCCTTGCTGGATATGAGTCATAAAACACCGGAAAATGAGATGGACCTTATTAGGGATGATGAATTCGAGAGCAAATCAGTGACTGATGTAATGGAAGCCCCATCTGGAGATGATGGAGATCCAAATCAACGCCCCAAAAAGAAGCGTTATCATCGCCACACCCAGCATCAAATCACAGAAATGGAAGCGTAAGTCAAGTGCCTGGGAAAATTAAATAATCAGGAGAGACAGTATCAATTCATTCTATTCGTTTTCACGAAAAAAAATTAATTTTACAGGTTTTTTAAAGAATGCCCTCACCCGGATGATAAACAAAGGAAAGAGCTTGGACGTCAATTAGGGTTGGAGCCTTTGCAAGTTAAATTTTGGTTCCAAAACAAGCGCACTCAGATGAAGGTAAAGTGTTTATCTATTCTAAGGCTTAAATTTTTTCACTAATGTTTATCAATCTAGTACATTAATGTATATATATATGAGAAGTCCAACTGTGGTAGATTTCATACTTTCAGTCTCAACAAGAGCGCCACGAGAACACACAACTGCGAAATGAAAACGAGAAGCTTCGTGCTGAGAACATAAGGTATAAAGAAGCTATTAGCAATGCTGCTTGTCCTAACTGTGGAGGACCAGCTGCCATTGGAGAGATGTCCTTTGATGAGCAGCATTTGAGGATAGAGAATGCTCGCTTAAGGGAAGAGGTAATAAGAGGAGACTAGATACATTTGAATTAGGAAAACTGGTTTTTAATAGGAGTTAAAAGGTTCTTGTTTTATGCATGTAAATTATGTCTTTAATAAATTTCATTATGTCTTTTATATGGAGTTTTTAACTCATGTACATGGGTATCCCTTTTCCAGATTGATAGGATATCTGGAATTGCAGCAAAGTATGTTGGGAAACCTATGCTTTCTTATGCACATATTTCTCCTGGATCATCTCGTTCACTTGATCTTGGACCGGTAAATTTTGGGCCGCAGGCAGGCATGGCTGGTGAGATATATGGTGCAGCTGATCTACTTAGGTCAGTCTCTGGGCCAACTGATGCCAACAAACCCATGATCATTGAGTTGGCTGTTGCTGCAATGGAAGAATTGATCCGAATTGCCCAATCTGGAGAGCCTTTATGGATACCTAGCACGGACAATTCTTCTGAGACTTTGAGTGAAGAGGAATATGTCCGGACATTCCCTCGAGGGATCGGGCCGAAGCCCTTGGGATTGAAATCTGAGGCATCTCGAGAGTCTGCTGTTGTGATAATGAATCACATCAGCTTGGTTGAGATTCTGATGGATGTGGTAGGATTTCTTGTATGCATATTCGGACATCAGCATATAATTTTTTATTCCATTTTTATCAGCAGTTTTGGTTTCATTGTGATTACAGAATCAATGGACAAGCGTGTTCTCCAGCATTGTCTCAAGAGCGATGACCGTTGAAGTTTTATCAACTGGAGTAGCCGGCAACTATAATGGAGCTTTACAAGTGGTATGCATAAAAATCATTTATCTTGACGATTGTTATTCTTCACTGTTCAAGAATGGACATTTTCTCCGAAACTACTTTAAAATTGTTAATCCTAGTGCTATTATCTTTGTAGATGACTGCTGAGTTCCAGGTCCCTTCCCCATTGGTTCCAACTCGCGAAAACTATTTTGCAAGATACTGCAAACAACATGGTGACGGGACTTGGGCTGTGGTTGATGTTTCTTTGGAGAACCTAAGACCTACCTCTATATCCAGGTGTAGACGAAGGCCATCTGGTTGTTTGATCCAAGAATTACCAAATGGCTACTCAAAGGTATAACAAATTCTCAAGTTAGTAATATAGGCCTATATATTGCTATTCGTGAATATGCTAACATTTATCTCAGGTTATATGGGTGGAACATGTTGAGGTGGATGATAGATCTGTTCACAGCATCTACAAACCACTGGTCAATTCCGGTCTCGCATTTGGGGCAAGACGCTGGGTAGCGACGTTGGATAGACAATGTGAACGTCTTGCGAGTGTAATGGCTAATAATATTTCAGCAGGAGATGTTGGGGGTACTGACACATTTCAATTTTTACTAAAATATTAGATGACATGATTTCTTAAGCCTGTGCTAAATTGTATATTTTCTGGTCCAGTGATATCATCTCCAGAAGGTAGAAAGAGTATGTTGAAGCTGGCAGAAAGAATGGTAATGAGCTTCTGCTCTGGTGTCGGTGCTTCTACTGCACACACATGGACAACAATGTCAGGAAGTGGAGCTGATGATGTTAGGGTTATGACCAGAAAGAGCGTGGATGATCCAGGCAGGCCTCCTGGTATTGTGCTAAGTGCTGCTACTTCATTTTGGCTCCCAGTACCACCAAAAAGAGTTTTCGACTTTCTTCGTGATGAGAATTCAAGAAATGAGGTATGAAACATTTTTTTTGAGTCCTGACATTTAAATGTCTCAAGTCAATCTTTGATCTCAAATCACTTCCGCAGCTACAATGATCAAAAGAAACACTAAAAATATCTTTACCATTTACAATTTCAGCAGCTTATTTCAGAAGTTACAATGATTCTTGAAGAAATGAATTTAACTATTACTCACTTTTAATACTATATTACAATTACAGTGGGATATTCTTTCAAATGGAGGCCTTGTTCAAGAAATGGCACATATTGCAAATGGCCGTGATCCGGGCAATTCTGTCTCATTACTGCGTGTCAATGTAAGTTGTTGCTAAATCTTTCGAGAAGTTTATAATATGATCCTTACATATCAGAATTTTTTCTCCCAAATGACTGGACTGTTCTTCATAAACCGTTGAAACTGTAATGTGCAGAGTGCAAACTCAAGCCAAAGCAATATGCTGATACTACAAGAGAGCTGTACTGATTCAACAGGCTCGTATGTTATCTATGCTCCAGTTGATATTGTTGCCATGAATGTGGTCTTAAGCGGCGGGGATCCAGACTATGTTGCCCTCTTACCATCTGGTTTCGCTATTCTTCCTGATGGACCTATGAATCTGGCCGGAGGGATTGATGCTGAGGTTGGGTCCGGCGGATCATTACTCACCGTTGCCTTTCAGATATTGGTAGACTCAGTTCCAACTGCAAAACTTTCTTTGGGTTCAGTCGCAACTGTTAATAGCCTCATCAAGTGCACAGTTGAAAGGATCAAGGGTGCTGTGCTGTGCGAAGGTGCATGACCTAAATGTATTCTTCCTGGTGAGCTTTTCCTTTTAAACTGATTCTCAGCTTAGACAACTAATGTATTCTCCCTTATTACCTGTTCTGAAAACTCTCCCTTTAGAGCATTCAGTGCCTGACAGCAGGAAATACTTTTTTAGGTGCCAACGTGGTAAATTTTTGAAGTATATGCGGCCCTCCTAAATAAACCGACTTATAATCGTAAAAAAGTAGGCTGATAGACAGAATTGAGAATTTTACATTGTGAAATATACTTCTGGTTAGGTTACGACCTTCTTGGTAAATATTTGATCAACTTCAAACGAGGTGTCTTCACATTTTTTCACCTAAATTTTGACACTGTCAGATCATATGCTTTATTAAATACAGCTCCTTCATTGTGACATCTTTGTGTTCACCTTCTTTGTTACTCCTTTCATTGCAGTTTAGACTTGAAATGAAGAACAAACGGGAACGAAGGATGTTTACCGTAGGATTTGAGAGAAAGGGAAAGAAGTCAAGAACGCACCTTGTATAATCCATGCTGTGTAGTGTTAATCATCTTGGATGAAGAAAGCATCTTGAGTTTCACCACTCAGCAAGGTTAACATAGGTTCGGGTATTGACTAGACAAAGACCTCTTAAAGTGTATTAAACTCATTTGTACCTTTGTTTTGCATCAACTTCAGGGTTCTTCTTTTTTCTTTTAGTAGTTGTTTCTATTTAAAGAGGTTTAGTTATCAGACTGGAACCTCAATCTGGATCTATGTAACAGTGTTTTCCTTTCGAAGTGAATTCTTGGTTTAGTAATATTCAACTTTAGTTTTCTTGATTTGATATTACACGAACAGTTCACATACCGCTTTTATTGCAGAAGTCTGAAGCGAAACTGATTGTAGAAAAGAGGAAATGGGCAACACTAGAATTACTTTCCGGGGAATGTTTTATACAAGACTTGTTCACCGTGACATATGAAGCAGATAAAATTGGAGTAAATGCCTTAAATTAAACCTCAATTCTTCAAATTTATTCTACTCCAATAGCATCTAATCTTGTTAGAGTTAATCTGGCTCAAACTGGTTAAGTTGAACTTTAGGAGTAAAAGAAAAAAAAAAAAAATCCATTGAAGCATCCAATTATTAAACCTAAAAAACAAATAATCTTCCTAAGCCATGATATATATAGACTTTCATTATCATTTCTGGAGATATTTTGGCTACAGGCTACCATTAGGGCAGTAAATGAATCGAATTTCGATTAGATCTGTCCATATTCGATCCGATTCGATAAGAATAATTATTCGATCCGATTTGATCCGATAATTCAATAGATATTTGATTATTAAATTCATATCTGATTTGCTATGTTATCGAATATTCAATCTGAAATTAAAGAAAATAAAAATCAATATTGAAATTAACTTCTTTTTTTTTTTTTTCCAATTTTTCCAATTCTTAAACGAGTTTAATAATTATAAATTTTTCAACTTTTTAAATTTTTAACCAATTGGATTGAAAGGCACAAAAAGTGCTTACCAATTTACTGACTTACTAATTTATAAGAGGACATCTCCAAACATTTTTTTAATAAACTTTCGATGTGGGATAAGAATAAATTTGGTTTGGCTGTAGTAAATTGTACCTTAGTTTTGGCTTGTAGTGTATTGTACATTTAGTTTGATTGTAGTGTATTGTACTATTATATAAATAGTTATTTATATTTTTATTAAATTAATTGTTCTTCCTATCTTTTACTAATTAATAAAAATTTGAAACTCGCCAAATATTTGAATTAGCACGGTTATATTATATCTTATTTATCGAATATATTTATTTTGTTAAGATCTTAAAATTGCATTTGATACTATAATTTGTATATATTATTAAATATTTTTAGATAGATTAAAAAATTAAAATAAGAATATATATTTATGCCTAGATTTCGTCTGAACTCCCAAAACCTCTGCGCATTATTCTTTTTAGAACATTGTTTACATGTTGATCGACTTTCATATTTTTTTATGTTTTGAATTTGATAACTTTTTTATTCTAAATTTCTTTATTTTCTCATTTCTTTATTTTGGTGACAAATAACATATCATAAAAATATTTAATTGCCTTAGCTATTTATAAATAAATCAGATTGGGTTGTTATCGGATCGCAATAAGCTATATCCATATTTGATCCATTTAGTTAACGAATTATCGGATTTAGATCTCGATCAAGTTATCGGACTAAGACCCTAAATACATCTCCTATATATTTTAATAGATTTGGATCAAAATCAAATCTATCGACCGCCCTTATCGACCATGGAGTTTCCACTAAGAACTGATGCCAAAACTCTGGAAATTGTTTTTCAGATTTATGCCGTTACCACATATCGTCCAGAAAGACTATTTGTGAGGATAAAGAAGCCAATATGTAAATCACAATTAATTCAGTGGCAGTGAGGGATATAGCAAGCAGCAACTTGTACTACGTAATAACTATTTTCTTGAATTATGTGACCTCTGCCAACCTAAACTTAATGCAAATAGAAAATTAGTTGTTGAAACATTAAGCCCTTGTTTGAGCTCCATCATTTGATAAAAATTGATTTTGAAATAGTATTTTTTGGAGAATATGTGATTAAAAAGTAAGGAGAATTTTTGAATTTATGTGAATGTGTGATCGTTATGAGGAGGGTGGGCCAAACATGGACCAAATAACCTG
>CAIGRR010462257.1:0-21571 GCA_903798365.1 Fraxinus sp. 1973-6204 | reverse complement strand
TATAAGTAGGCAACGATGTGAGCAAGATGATGACCACACCACATTGATTTATTTTTAGTTTTTATTGGATTAAGGGTATAATTGTCTATTTATTGTGGTGTATTTATTAAAAATATATTTTAATTGTGGTTTTAATATAATGTGGTGTATTAATTAAATTTTGTGGTGGTAATATAATTACCCTAACGAATTCATGTCAGTAACACAAATTACAAGAAAAAGATAACTAAAAGTTAAAGAAATATGCTACATGTATACCATACTTATACAGCATGGTGTACAGCCCCCTCACATAGAGGGGGCCCACAAATTTTTTATTCATGGTGGGCCCCCCACATGTGAGTGGGCTGTACACCATGTTGTACAACCATCATTTTCCAAATTTAAATTTATTGATGGAATCGATGTTGAAAAATGAACAACTCCTCCAAGGTTCATAAATGAATTAATAGGTTGTTCTAAAATTTGGCTTTAATTTACTTCATCAATCAACTGATTTATATATCCCTAATTGGAGACTTACCAAAACTAAACTAACGTTCAAGATAACATGAGAAATTGAAGGAAAGTGCCATATGAAAATGAGAGAATTTCACGGATTTGGCTATTTATACATCAATATTGTCTATAAGAGTTTACATAATATGATTTGAAAAAAAAATGGATTAAAAAGTTGACTGTATTTTAAATTGACAAATGATATAATGTGTGACATCCAAATTTCATTTGGGTCCCTAACCTTTTCAAAAGTGAAAATAGGTCTCGAAACTTTTATTTTTTACAACGTCGTCCTTGCTCTTTAGGAATAGGAAATTGAAGGACCTTTGCATAATTTTCGTTCAGAACTCCCATAATTCACAATTGACCGAATTTCGATTTTCCAACAAGAGTAAAATTGGCATTCTCCTTATTTTTCGAAACGGTCAAATAATTAAAAAAAAATTAAAATCAATCATTGTTCTCAAATCTCAACCCATGTTTAAAAAGCTCGCATAGGGGCAAAATGCCTCGCTTTGCGTTTAGAGGCTCCACCCCCAATGTTTAAACGATTTGAGTTTTTTCCTTCCTCTCTTTCGTTTTTCCTAGACACATTTTATTAGTTTTTTTTTTTTTTATATTTGTTTCCCTTTTTTTAAAATCTTTTATTGGACTTTAGTTAATTAATTTTATTTTTTAAAAAAGAAATTTACATTTGACTTTAATTTCAAAATTTCAAAATATTTTATTTGTGCAAAAGTAAAAAATGACTTTATCTTAAATAAGGTTTAATGTATGGTTCTATCTACGTTATATAATTATGATCTTGAGAGTCGTTATTTTGTTGCAAACTCCAAAAGAATATATAAAGTTCATATAAATCTATTAAGTAGGAGTTGTTTAATTGAAATTATGAAAAATATTCTAATTTTTTGCATTTCGAAAATTCGAAAATTGTATAATTGACTAATGGTAGGAATTATTGAGTAAATATAATATTTTATAATTTTAGATGTTTACTATGTATTATTTTAATTATTAAATGATTAAAAATTTAAAATAATATCAAAAATAAGAAAATGTTTTTTTTTAAAAGCCTTGTTTAAATTCGCTTAAGCTTGTAAAGCTTGAAGTTTTGTTTCCACATCTAATCACGTTTTTATGCTTTTTAGAACGATGTTCTCAACACACCCAACTCCACCCAATGGCCAAATCACCAACGGGAACTGAAAACGGACCACTGTCACCACCCAATGGCCAAATCATCAGTGCCACTATCTCCACTGCTAAAACTAGCTTGATGATTGCCACCACCATCCCCCCGTACCCATTCAGTGTTCCAAGAGTACTTCATTTCTAAAATCTCGTTACAAGGCTTCAGCCGAAACCCTGACAAAACTTGAATGCCCAAACCATATTGTACATAAAATTATGTATAAAGAAATTGTTATAAATTGATTTTTTTTTTAAATGTACAAAACAGATAAACCTATTGTGATTGTGAAACTGCACATCTTGTAATTGACGATCTGAATGTTGTTGCAAAATTGGTTTAGTTAGTTGGTTTGATCAACATTTGACCCATTATTTAAGCGGGTCTCATTAGTTGGACAACAGATATCTTCGGTCGAATGTATTTTACTCCACAATTAGATTAATGTAATGCATTTATGTTCTCAAAATCAATTTAGGATAAATGAGAAATTAAGGACAAAAGATAACCACTTAAAGTTGAAATAAATTGGGAATAAAGATTGGTGGAAAATTGAAAAATGTCAATCTCACATGGAAAAACTAAAAGATTAGAAACTACTTTATATTACTCAAATCCGAGTCTTGGGTTTGGGTCCCAAAAGGTGCCAATAGTTTTTGAAGGGGAGATGACCTACATGCTAGTAGGTTGAGTCAAAGCTCACACACGGTATCGCCATCGTTCGACTAGTCAGCTCGACATGAGCATAGGCACGGGTTGTTTGTCGTGGGCTTGGTCCAAGTTGGTATATATATTTTTGGTAAAATAATATTTGACTTATATTATTATTTATTTTCCTCAAAAACAGTTAAACTATTGTGGAAATAATTGGAAGAGAAGTACAAAACAGAAGACACAGTATTGAAGAAATTTGTTGTAGAAAAGTTCCTGGACCTCTAAATGATAGATTCTAAAATAATGATGAATCAAGTCCAAGAGTTACAAATTATCTTGCACGAGATACATGCAGAAGCTATAAAGCTCAGTGAGTCATTTCAGGTCACTGCGATTATCGATAAATTACCACTAATGAGGAAAGATTTCAAAAACCACTTGAAACAACAACGCAAGGAAATGTAACTTGAAGATTTGATTGTAAAATTAAGAACTGAGGAAGATAATTGAAATTCCGAGAAAAAAAATCTGGAAAGCAGCAAGTGGAGGCTAAAGTCGATTTGTGGGCTAAATACTAGCAAGAAAATGAAGCACTTTAAGGGTCCGTTTGATTGCAAAGGTGGAAAATGGATGGAAAGAAAATATTTTACAGGGAATTGATTTGCCTAGAAATTGTTTTATTGGGAATTGTAATTAATTATGTTTGATTGGTATAATTTTTTATGGAAAATGTTGAAAGTTTGGTGTCCGTTTGACTTCATTTTTTTTTATAGAAATTGTCCATTAAAGTGATAATTTTTTCTACCATTGGTTCTAAAATTTGTTCAAATTTCCAAAAAAAAAATTTACCATATCGAATACCATTCATTTGACTCTGTTTTGCATGAAAATTGTCAATAAAAGTGATAAATATTTTTACCATTATATCTAGAATTTTTTTCAATTGCCAATAATAAAAAAAACTGGANCTATTAAAGTGATAATTTTTTTGCTCCCATTGGGTCTAGAATTTGTTCCAATTGCCAAAAAAAAATTACCATACCGAATATCATTCGTTTGACTTTGTTTTGCATGAAAATTGTCAATAAAAGTGATAAATATTTTTACCATTATATCTAGAATTTTTTTCAATTGCCAATAATAAAAAAAACTGGAAAAATATTTACCAATCAAAACATCAAGAATTTATTTTCCTCAAAAAGGTAGAAATTTTGGAAATTTTAAAAACATTTTTCCAAGGAAATTTTGTCTATCAAACACTACAAAAGTTGAAAAATAAGGTTTATCAAACGGAGCCTAATAACGGCAAGCAAAAGACCCAGGCTAAGAAATTCAAATAAGATTTCTATAACTGTGGTAAGCCTGGTCACATCGCAAATGATTGTCGACAAAAAAAAAAAACAAAAAAACAAAAAGGACCAAGTACACTTGATCAAGGAAGACAAATCGTCTAATGATGTACTTGAGCTAATGCTCTCAGCTATTGTGTTTGAAACAAACATGGTGGATAGTAGTAAAGAATAGTTCGTAGACACTGGCCCTACTCATCACGTTTGTGCTAATAAGAAGATGTTTTCATCTTACACTCATATCAATGGACGACAACTACTCATGGGCAACTCTACGATATCAAAAGTTGTTGGTCTAGGTAAATTAGTTCTTAATATGACACGGGACAAATAAGTAACCCTTATCGATGTGCTGCATATTCTTATTATTCGTAAGTACTTGGTATTTGGAGCTTTGTTAAGCAAAAATGAATTTAGGCTAGTATTTGAGTCTAACAGATTTGTACTCACCGAAAATAGCATGTTTGTGGGCAAGGGATACTTAGCTTATGGGCTATCCAAAATGAATGTAATGCATGCACTTTGTGATTTTGATATTAATAGAATTAAATTTTCTACTTACTTGATTTAGTTTTCTAATTTATGGTATGATAGATTATGATATGTTAATGTTCATACTTTACGTATATTAGTAAGTTTCGATTTATTACCTTCTATTTCATTTGATCAAAATCATTGGTGCGAAACTTGTGTAGAGGCTAATTTAGCCAAAACACTATTTTATTTAGTTGAAAGGAACTCAAATCCTCTAGAACCAATTCACAGTGATTTAAAGTTTGTGCAAACTAAAGGAGGTAAAAAGTATTTTACTACTTTTATAGATGATTGTACAAGGTACCGTTATGTCTATTTGTTAGGAAGAAAAGACGAGACCTTAGAAGCATTTAAGCAGTACAAGATGAGATTGAGAATCAGTTTAACAAACAAATAAAAATTGTTCGTAGTGATAGAGGTGGAGAATATGGAGCACCGTTTGAAGGATTTTGTTTAGATTACGGGATTATTCATCAAACTACAACTCTTTATTCACCTCAATTGAATGATATTATTGAACGCAAAAATTGCACTTTTAAAGAGATAATAAAAGCTTTGATGATTAGTTCTACTTTATCTCAGAATTTGTGGGGGGAAAACAATTCTCACAGCTAACCACATTCTAAATAAATTACCATACAAAAGTATAAACGAAAATACTTATGAGTTATGGAAAGATCATAAACATTCGTACAAATACTTAAAAGTGTAAGGGTGTTTACCGAGGTAGAAGTACCAAAGCCTAAACAAGTTAAAATGGGACCTAAAACTATTGATTGCATATTTATAGGATATGCGCAAAACAGTAGTGCACTAANTGGAAAGATCATAAACATTCGTACAAATACTTAAAAGTGTAAGGGTGTTTACCGAGGTAGAAGTACCAAAGCCTAAACAAGTTAAAATAGGGCCTAAAACCATCGACTGCATATTCATTGGATATGTTGATAATAATAGTGCTTATCAGTTCCTCATGCATAAATCTGACAATTCTGAAGTACGTGAAAATACTATTATTGAATCTAGAAATGGAGTATTTTTTTAAGACTCTTTTCCTTGTAAGGATATGAAAGAGGTAAGTTCGCAAAAACAAACTTATGACACTACAATGATAATCATCAATGTGATGAAAAACCAAAAAGTAGTAAAAGGATAAAAGCAGCTACATCTTTTGGTCTATATTTTTTTAAACTTATTTGATAGAAAATGAACCTAAAACATTTAATAAAGCAATGTCAAGTCTAGAAGCTCCATTCTAAAAAGAGGCTATCAATGGTAAAAATGATTCTATTATGCAAAATCATATCTGGAAGTTTGTAGATCTCCCACTGTAACAAATCGTTCGGATGTAAATGAATTTTCAAAAGAAAATTAATGATTGATAGATCAATTAACAAATATAAGGCTAGATTGGAAACTAAATGATTCAAACAAAAAGAAGAACTTGATTTTTTCAATATATACTCACAATGGACAAGGATAACATCTATTAGAGTATTTATTGCAATCGCAGCATTGCATAATTTAGAGATCCATCATATGGATGTTAAAACAACTTCCTTAAATGGTGAGCTAGAAGAAGAAATTTACATGGGACAACCTAAAGTGTTCATTGCTCCTGGACAAGAGAAAAAAAAAGTGTGTAGACTCATTAAGTCATTATAGGACTAAAGCAAGCTTTAAAACAATGGCATGCAAAATTTGACAAAATTATATTTTCAAATGATTTTAAGATTAACAAGTGTGATAAATATGTTTATATTAAAACCACACTAAGTTCATATGTAATTGTATATCTATATGTTGATGACATGCTAATTATGGGTAGTAATTGTAATATCATAACTACCAAGAAAATATTGACAAAACATTTGGATATGAAAGATATGGGTATTGCAAATATAATATTAGGAATTAAAATCCCTAAGACATTTGAGAGACTTCTTCTATCTCAATCTTATCATATTAAGATTGTACTGAAAAAGTTTCATATATATAATGAAAGTACATATGAAAGTCAAGTTAAACCTCCAGTAGACTTAAGCTTATATTTGGCCAAACATAAAAATGAACCCGTATATCAATTGGAATACTCTCATATGATAGGTAGTCTAATGTATATTACAAACTGCACTCGTTCAGATGTTGCGTATGCAGTGAACTAATTTAGTAGATTTTAGGATATCTTTGTAATGGTAACACAACATTGCTGACTGGAGATTCCAAAATCTTGGTTCAATGTGACGACTATGATATGAAGATTCAATGAGCGCTTGAGAGTTAGCCCCAACCCATTCCTATGATAAGAAAAGTGCTATCTGAAGAATGTTTTAGGTTAAGTTATACTTTTGATGATTCCTATATCTTGGACTATCTAAGCGGGGTATCGTAGGTACTCTTAATAGGAGATCACCGATATAAGAGTGAAGTAGGGTTGCTTCTATGAGAGTGTTTAAAAACCTTCAATTCTCTAAAGCACTTATGAAATCTAAGAGTTGTTTGGGGTCAACATGTACAAACGGTGAGAACTCGAAAATGTTAGGGAGGTTATTGTGTTGATACTATTGCCTTGATTTACACCAACTTTTGACTGTTCAAGGCATCGAGTTCACAGATTAGGTAACTTAATCCGATAGTATTTTACTACGGAAGGGTCAAACATGCAATAACTTTCTGCTTGATCTCTCTATAGGATTTGCATAGTCTATTGCATTAATTTCCATTCATGTGGAGGATTAATTTGTTTAGTTAGTTTGTTCGACCAACTTTTGACTAATTATTTAAGTGGGTCCCATTAGTTGAATAAAAGATCTCTTGGGTACAAGTCATGGGTTGTGTTGTGGGCCACGTTGGTATATATATTTTTGGTAAGATAATATTTTTAATTATATTATTTTATTATTAAATTGAATATTATATATATATATATATGTTGTGTCTATTCAAGATACAACTTTTCGACAGTTGTGTGACTTTTGGACACAACTTTTTAACTTCTATATATAGGTATCCATGTGTTAGATTATATTCATTACAAAATCAATCCCGATTTCTCTCTTGCAAATTATATTTCTTCATTCATATATTATTCCATATTGTGCATTTTAGTTCCGAATACTATTTTCGCGCATTTTAATCCTCCAGCTTTAGAGAGATCAAAACAATAGTAGGTTCGCCAAATCTTGTAATTTGGAGTGCTACTATTACAAGTTGAGATCGTTATATCTTGAAAGATGAGTGCTAGAAAACCGTCACACTAGTGCGGAAAATTATCATTTTAAGGAGAAAGAGTCGAACTCTTACCTTAACCATTAATCATTATGTTTTATTCTATTCATCTTATAAGTCGAAATCCTGCCCAATTTTTTATTCACTATAAAAGATTATCTTGAATATAAAATATTGCATGTAAGATATTATCAAGCAAATGTTTCTAACCTCTCGATTGCGAAGGAATAACATAGCACAATAGTCCCCTAAGTCAAAGAATGATTATTTGTAAAATGCGTTGACTTATGATGTACAATATGAGTAAATTTTTTCAACAGTTTGCGAACCTATTTTAAAGCGTGGCCCTTACATGACGGTGATCCTTTTTGTGTATAGTAAGCTTGTGATAAAGCCAATTTGAGTTGAGGTGAGGCCTTTGCGTCGAGGAAGAGTTGGTTATGAAAATTGAACCCCGTGATAAGGCTAAACTAAGCATAGGCGAGGCACTTATATTAAAGGTGAACCTATTGTTGAAGATAAAGCCTATGATAAGTCCAAATTGAGCATAGGCAAGGCCTTTACATTGAGGGCGAGCCCGTTGTTGAAAATGCAGCCTTTTATAAGGCTTAATTGAACTTGGGAGAGATCCTTACATAAAGAGAGCCCATCGGTGAAGATATAACCTTTAATAAAGCTAAATTGAACTTGGATGATGCCCTTAGATATAGGAAACCCCATTGGTGAAGAGAAAACCTTTGATAGGACTGAAATGAATTTAGGTGAGGCCCTTACATAACAAAGAGGCAACTAAATTGAATTTGGTGAGGTCCTTGTATTAAGAAGAGTCCATTGGTAAGGAGACAACATTTAACAATGTTGAATTGAACTTGGACGATGCCTTTTCATGAGGGAGAGCCATTGGTGAAGAGACAACCTTTGATAAAACTGAATTGAACTTGGGTGAGGCCCGTACAAGAGGGAGAGCTCATTGGTGAAGAGGCAATTGTTGATAAGGTTGAATTAAACTTGGATGAGGCACTTAGATGAGGGAGAGCCAATGATGAAAGGGTAGCCTTCGAAATGGCTAAATTGAACTTGGGCGAGGCCCTTACATGAGAGAGAGCCATTGGTGAAGAGGCAACATTTGATAAAGTTGAATTGAACTTGGGAAATGCCCTTGCAATAAGGAGAGCCCATGGGTAAAGAGGCAACTGTTGATAAGGTTGAATTAAACTTGGGGGAGGCCCTTAGATTAGGGAGAGCCCGTTTGTGATAGGGTAGCCTTTAAAATAGCTGAATTGAATTTGGGAAAGATCTTAGATGATGGAGAGCCTATTGGTGAAGAGGCAACCTTTGGCAAGGCTGAAAATTGAACTTGGGACGAGACCTATGCAAAATGGAGAGGCCATTGGTAAAGAGACAATCGTTGATAAGGTCGAATTGAACTTGGGCAAGCCCTTAGATAAGGGAAAGCCCACTGGTGAAAAGACAGCCTTTGATAAGGCTAAAAATTGAACTCGGGCGAGGCCCTTACAAAAGGGAGAGGCCATTGGTAAAGAGAGAGTCATTGATAATTCTGAATTGAATTTGGGCGAGACCTTGTATTAGGAAGAGCACATTGTTGAATGGACAACCTTTGATAAGGCTGAATTAAACTTGGGCGAGGTCCTTATATAAGGAAGATCCTATTAGTGAGAGGCAACCTTTGATAAAGCCGAACTGATCTTGGGTAAGGCCCTTGCAAGAAGAAGAGACCATTGGTAAAGCGGCAATAGTTTTTAAGGTTAAATTGAACTTGGGCAAATCCCTTGCATGAGGAAGAGCCCATTGGTAAAGAGACAGACTTTAAAGCACTTCATATCTCCATTTTCTGAAGCATATCGACTTGTTTATATGGTGAATGGTTCATCCATGTCAAGGACTCCCTTCATGATGAATGGTTCATCCATAGAAGGCTTTGTCTTTGTAGGTATGATGGTGAGCTCCCTTTAGGATGTTTCGCACCTCTCCTTTTGAGGGTGTTTTATTTCTTTGCAAGGGATGGCTCTTCCGTGTAAAGGCTTCTTCCATGGTATTTGATCCATCCACGAAGGGGGTTCACCTCATAGGTATGAAGGTGGGCCCCACATGTGTGTATCATACATTCTCCTTTCGAGGTTGATTATCTCTTTGTAAGAGGGTGGCCCTTTTGTGCAAATACTTTCCCATAGTGTTTGATCTATCCAATGAGGAATTCAACTAAAGTGAACTCAATTGGTTTTGAAACTTCTTCATATTAGAAAATAATTACAAAGGCTAGGAAAGAACATCTAAGCAAACTGATAAGCGTTTATTTATTGATAGTTTATTCTCAAGTGCTCAGAGTTCCACGGATGAGGCTATACGTTTCCAATCCAAGTCTTCAATTCTGTATGTGCTAAGTTGCAGTTCTCTAGTATTCGATAGGGACCCTCCGAATGAGGCCAAGAGTTCCCACGCCTGGTTTATTTGAAGAGATAAAAACCTTTGTTAATACAAGACCGCTTCCGCGTGATGAACTTTCTTCACCTTTACATTGTATTATGGGGTCATTTTCCTTTGACACGAGACTCATTTCTTTAAGAAAGTCGAGCTCACACCTCCTTAATTCGTCATTAGATGCATTATTGAAGTGTAAGCGATTAGAAGAAGGCAATCATACCTCAATTAGACTCATGGCTTCTATTCCATATGCCATGGAAAATGGGGTTTTGCCTGTAGAAATTCGATTTGTGGTGCGAATTGTCCACAACACTTGAGGGAGCTCGTCAACCCAAGCATCATTTAGATGCATCATGTTCCCTTTTTCAGAGTATACTTGATGGTTTTGTTGAAAGTTTCTACCGGCTATTTACTTGAGGGTGATGAGGGAGTTACGAAATGCTTCTTTATCCTTAACTCTTTGCAGAGGTCTCCAATCTTTTTGTTATCGAACTATTTTCCATTATCTAATTCAATTGAATGAGAAATTTCGAACTGGAAAATAATGTTCTTCGAAATGAACTTAGAGGTATTAACCTCAGTTATATTGGCCAATGGTTCAGTTTCTACGCACTTTGTGAAGTAATCAATAACGACAACATAACTAGCATTGCCTATTTCCTTTGGCAAGGAGCCTATTAGATGATTCTCCACTTGGCAAATGGCCAAGGACTTGAAACCACCGTAAGCTCCTAGGATGGTCGCCTCTGAATGGTGGCGAAACGCTGACATTTATCACATTTTCACATGAACTAAAGTGCATCGTTCTTGAGAATAGGCTAGTAGTACTCCTATCTAAGTACTTTATGTGCCAGTTCTGGTCCTCCCATATGGCTTCCATATACCCTTTCATGAATTTCACAAGATATAATTAGTCTTTCTCCTCAAGTGCATCAAAGAAGAGGTAAAAAGAGCGCTCTCTTGTAAAATACATCATCCGAAAGCACAAAATGTGCAGCTCTTCATCTGAGTTTGTCAGCCTCTTTCTTATTTACAAGAATAACATTATTCTTAAGAAACACTATTATGAGTTGCATCTAAGGAAGAGCTCCTTCGATCCACATCATGTCTTCTACATTTAAGATAAAGGGCCTAGCAAGGTGTTAAATTGGAATTACTTTTAGCAGTTCGAGGTCTTTACTGCTAACTAGTTTTGATAGAGCGTTAGCGTGGGCATTTTCAACATGAGGGATTTGTACTAACTTAAACATTTTAAAAGATGGAAGAAAATCCATAACCTAGGTTGCCATGCCTTTTTCCCTACAGTGAAATAACCATTAACATGACTCACCACCAATTGTGAACTACTATTAACAACCAGCCTCCTCACTTGTATCTCTTTGTCTAATGAGCTCAACTGATAGTACCTTATACTCTGTTGTATTGTTGGGTGCTTTCAATTTGAACCTTACTGCACAATTGAACTTGTGGCCTTCAAGACTGACTAAGACCACTCCAACTTCGAAACTTGTCTCTCCAAAGGAGCCATCTACAAAAAGGCTCGAAGTGGGGCTCTCTATAGGTTCCATCACCACCTTTTATTCAAAGGTATTGGTGAATTCTTTTACAAAGTTTGCAAGGGGCCTTTAATAGACCCTTAATTTGTAGGTGATATCAAATTCACTTAAATCCATTGTTCATGTCATCAATCTTCCCGAAGCGTTTAGTCTTTCGAGCATTTACCCAAATGAGAAATTTATCAATACATATATACTTTGGGCCTACAAGAGTGACCTCATTTTTCTTGAAGTAAAGACAAGGAAAAGGCGAAGCTTTTCAATTATCTGGATAGCGAGTTTTTGTAGATAACAAAGTCTTGCTCACATAATAAACATGCAAGTAAAGATTGCATTTCTTTCCTTATAAGTACTGAACTTATGGCCTCTGAAGAGACGACCAAATAAAGTAAAAGCGGTTCTTTAGCTTTTCGCTTTGAAAGGAGGATGACCTAACCCAAGTAATCTTTCAACCTTTGGAAGGCCTCTTCATACTCCTCGTTCCATTGGAATTTCTTCTCTTCTTTGAGGACATTGAAAAATGGGAGACATTTGTCTGTTGCCTTGGAGAAGAACATGCCTTGTGAGGCTCTGCACTTTCTTTGATTTTTGAGGATACCCTATGTCTACCAAATCTTTTATTTCTCAGGGTTAGCCTCTATCCCTATTTAGTTGACCGTATAACCTAGAGATTTCTCAAAGGCAACACCAAATGCGTATTTAAGGAGATTCAATCTCATTCTGTATCTTCTTAGTATATGAAAAGCTTTAGGCAAATGCTTTATATGATCTATGGTCTCCAGAATCTTTAAGTGTCTATCATCCACATAGAATTCCATTGTTTTACCAATGAGATCGGGAAACATTCTATTGATAAGAGTTTGGTAAGTGGCTCTAGTATTGTTTAGGTAGAAAGTCATCACTTTGTAGCAATAAAGTTCTTTATTGGTGATGAAGGATGTACTTTTTTCGTCTATAGCATATATTAGAATTTGATTATATCCCAAATAAGCGTCCATGAAGCTCATCAGCTCATGTCTTGTAGCAGAATTCCCAAGCCGATCTATCCTTAGGAGTGGGAATTGTCTTTTGTGTAAGCTTGATTGAAGTTCAAAAAGTGTAGGTAAACTCTCCACTTGCCATTATGCTTCTTCACCAAAATAGAGTTGGAGATCCATTTTAGATGGACGCCTTTCTGATGAAGCCATCGTCTATTAGCTTCTTCATTTTTTTCTTTCAGAGCATCGTATCTCTCTAGGTCGAGGGTCCTTCTCTTTTGTCTATGTGGAACAATCTTAGGGCCAATCTTGAGATGGCTGTAATTAACTTTCGGGTCAATGCCTACCATATCTTCATGCTTCTAAGCAAAAACATCTAGATTCTTAAGCTTATTCTTAGCTTCTGTAGATAGACCTTTCCCTATTTGAAGTGCTTTTGAGGGGTCCTGAGGGTCTACTGGAAAGCTTTCCAATTTCCAATTCTTCCATTGGAGCTGCTTGGGAACTGAACTTCATATTGGGTGTCCACCATTTTGATGTATTCATCTTGTTCAGAGGTCTGCCCTTCTTCAGGTACATCGAGCATTTAGGCGTCCAACGACACCATGTTAACACCACGAGACTTAGCTTTCCTCAAAGAATAAAGGTAACATTCTCTTGAACTCATTTGATCGCCTGATAGTTGCAATATCTTGTTATATAGAGAACTTCATGCATAGATGATGGATAGAGGTAACGCCCATAAATCATTCAAAATGAGTCGACCTAATACTTGGTGTTAGACAGACATGCGGTCTACCACAAAAAATCCCATAAAATGGTGAGCCACTAAAGGATATGTGCCTATCTCCACTGCAATGGTGATTCTTCCCCTTGGAATGATGTTATCTCTAGTAAAATCATATAAAAAGAAAGTTGTGTGTGTGAGCTCATGATCAACAAGCATCTTATCATATGTTGCTCCAAATAAAATATTGACAGAACTTCCATTGTCAACTAGCATACGCTTCAACCCATTTTTTGCAACAACAACTTTTACCATTAAAGTTTCATAACGTAGATAGTGCATACCTGATGTATCTTCTTGTATGAAGTGATGGGCTAAATGTTCCAAGTTCCTTGGTGGTTGTTGTTGACAATATAGTTGGTTATAGGGAGGTCCTTAGCCTCCTGGCATAGTTTCTTTGAGCATTTTGATATTCTCCTCCAACATGGAGGCCTTCAATAATTGCGTCTATCTCTATTATGAGCAATTTATCCACATCTACTGGGGGATCTTTTCTTTGCCTTTGCCTACTTTTGGGCTGTTATATTTCTTCAGTTTTTTGTTCGTGAAGAAATCTTCCCTGAGATGTTGTCTCACCTTATTTTGCCTAGGCTGCTGTTTATGCCTAGGTAGAGATAGATCCCTCTTTTTGTGGAGATCATCCCTTCTTGGTGTACTTGAATCAATTCGTCCAGTGTGTTGAGGCGTAGACATGCATTCACTTTTGTTGTGAACATAAACTCAAAGCAGTAAAGCCTATTTTAAGGCTCGTTATTGCAGTCTCTATTTCTTTCCCTCGACTATTGGTTGACTTGGGACACTAGGCCCATCCTCTTCATAAGTTAATGAAGGTACAACATTTAAAGTATATTGGCTAATGTTTATCGTGAGATAAAAGTAATGGTACGCCCAGCCGATTCCATTGCTGGCTCACGAAATGAGAGACGGGGTCTCATCTTTACCTTAGAGGAAATGGGAGCCGATTGAGGTTTTGTTGCGATGATCTATCAATTCTTCATTAACAATTCACTTATCATCATCTCTACCAATGTAACATAGGTGGTGAGATTCTTGTTTCACACATCTCTCCAAAAAAGAGTATTCATGTTGAGGCTTTCCCATAAAGTTGACAAGATATCTCTAGCAGTGACTTGTTCTCATTAAGTTATTTCATTAGTGAAACAAGCTAAGTAACTTTTCAAAGTTTCACCTATCTATTACTTCTTATCTTGAAGGAGTTGAATAAAAGCCTTTCCATCTTTATTTGATAGGTACTGGTTCAAGAAAACCTTTTTAAGGTCAAGTCAACTTCTAATGCTCTTTGCAGGTATCCGAATATACCATATTTCAGTAGCTCCAATGAGTGTAAGGTAAAAGGCTCTACACTTTAATGCAGGCAAGGCACACCTCAGACTCATATGAGTCTTATAATTATTAAGGTGTTTTGTTGGATCACATTTTCCTTCATACTTGGGAATCTTTTGTGGCACAAAATGGATGGGGACATGGACATTTCTAAATTCTTAGGAGAAAAGGAGATTATCATAATTATCATCCAGTTTGGATGACCTAGATGGCCCATCTAAATCTTTTTCATCGACAAATGATGCTATTGTTAGGGCATATTCCTAAGCCTTTATGTACCAATCTTATCAAATATACCAGTGGACCTTTGGGGTCTCTATCCCTACTCATATTCTGGAGGAAATGTATCCTCTCTGGGGTAGTTCATTGGCAGGTCGACTGGATATATAGTTCGTGGATACATCTACATCTACTTTTCTTTCAGCATGACTTGCTTTTCTCCTTTGTTTATGGGAATGCTCTTTCTGGCTTTAAGAGTAAGCCCTTTGCTATGCATTTCTTCTTCCTATTGCTGAAAGGCTTCTTATTGAGGCATATCTGGGGCATTTGATACCTCATTGCCCTTGCATTTGCATTAGGAGCTTTTGTACATCGGCATTTTGTTGTGCCATATTTCTCATATTTGCAGCTTGTTTCCATTCCCCTTGCAAGTCTCGCAGTTGTTCCACTGACTAGGTGGTGCTGGTGGTGGGGTCTGCAATGGTTAACATTTGATCTCTTTTTCAGAGACCTCACTTGGTTTTTTTGAGCGAGACTCATCATTACTAGAACTCATGTTGAGTGGAACTTCTTTTCTTCACTTTCGAAAGTTATATTATCACTGACGTTTCTTTACCATTTGCAAAAATTAGTCGTGTTTAAGGTCACATACAAAATATTTCATCGCATCCTGAAAGTGAAAATGTCGATCCTGACAGAAGGTTCATGTCATTCTCGAAGTTGGCTGCAAACATTCGATACAGACATTACCATATGAATCCATAACAAAAGTACAATAAATAATTGATAATCTCATTATCCAGAATGTCGCAAACAAAAGATACGGCAGACTTAATGATGTCTGATAAATTCAACAATTCACATATCACAAAGATATCAACATCCACCGTACATCCAAAAATTGCAAAGCAAGTAGTGTTTATCATAGTATTAACAAGCTTCTTGGACACTAATTCTTGACTATCTTCTTCCTTCCCTTAGTGTATGGAATTCTAGTAGATGATGCAGCGAAGCAAAGGCATGTCGATTGCGGCCTCTTCATATTAACTGCATCATTACCTTCGACGGGTATGATGGCCTCCACCGGTATATCAGTAACATCGCCTACATAAAAATAGTATGGGCCAAATTACTTATCCAAAAAGGCAAAATAATAACATAACATAACCTATCAACATCTAATTATCCGTTCGGCTAATCAATATCATGAATCCTTCTTTCGAAAATTACATTTAGGTTGGACCATGGCATTAGAAGTGGGTAGCGTAGTTTACTCCATGGTACCATCCAACATTGTTGTACCATCTGTATTTGACAAAGAATAAGGGACTTCACCCCAAACCTCCAGGTTAGAGCATAAATCCTTAGATAGGTTTGAGGAGTTCATGTTTTCAAACATAGTTTTGTACTGGAGCAACAATGGTTGGATTGTGGTGTTTTCATCAAAAGAGTTTTGTAGTGATGGATTTTAGGAGATGTGGATAAACACAAAAATGAAGGAAAACAAAAGGAAATAATATTATTATCCAATACTTCTACATAAAGTGTGACAACGAAAAGATTTGAACGCTAAGATCACATTTGCTTGTTAGCAACCTGACTACTCACAAATGGCGGTACAACTTTTTGGAGGCTCATGGGTACGCTTTATGTAATCGGGGGCGTGGAGGAAAACACTATCTATAATTCACATAATTAGCTAAGACGGACCACATGTAATGGCTGCATTGAACGTTGAAGAGTTGGTTAACTCGCATCCAACTCTACCACTAATGGATCCTCTGGATTAACAAGTGAAGCCTAAGTTTTGGAATGGCCCTACTAGGTCGGGCTCCAACATCTTTCATTTTCTTAGCCTTGTTTTTAGCAGGCTTCTCTACTTTAAAACCCCTAAATGTAGGGATTGTATGCAGTATTCTCTAGATATCCTCTACTTCAATGGTGTTTCGCGTCCGTGGCAAGCTACTGCGGGCCTCGCATGACAAAGAAGAAAGGTGTTGACCCCATTTTTCGTACTACCAACTTGGACAACAGATATCAATCCACTTACATCAACTTAAGCAAGTTCTAGAGCGTTTTGATTGGAGAACAAAATGAAGAAGGAGAGAGTGTGAACACGGGAGATAGTTTACGATGCGAGATAAAATGTTTGAGCACCGACGATAGTGACTAAGATGATTGCACTAATAAACAATCACCAACATGTGTCAATAACCTAAAATCAAACTAACAAATATAGAACAAGCAATATGGTATATATTAAGAGTATTTTTCTTGAGTGTATTCTTGTATATTAGAATCAATATCCGAAAAGCCATCATTTACAATTTACAAAGAGCACCTATTTATAGAGTTTTGGTTGACGACGATGATCGTTGGATCATGACCAAGTGGCCTCATCTCCTTGACTAAAGTCTCACATCACTAAGTCTATCATATATTTAATACATTGATAACATGTTAGCCGTCCTATACATTAGGCTGACACACATGAAATGTTTTATTACAAACGTTGCATCAATCATTCTTAAAGATTGCCTACAAATCTTGTAAGAGATAGCTTCAGTTTTGGGGATTTAATATGAACTCGGGCCTTCGGCCAGATAGAGCTTCGTATTGGTGGTCTTCTTTGTGAAGAGCATCGACTTCTTCTTTGATCTCTTACGTAGTGCTTCGGCCTCAATCATTTAGGCAGTGTTTCGGCACAGGGGCTTCAGCCTTTGTTTGACTTCTTTGCATTTGACCAATTTGCTCTTTGTTGAATCTCCTTTCCACATGAAGTATGACATGGTACTTTAACTGGAGCCTCGATGACGAGACGTAACAAAAGAACTTTGCCCTAATTCTCCAGGTTAGAGCGTGCCTCCTTAGATGGGTTTTAGGAGTACAAGTTTTCAAAAGTCATTTTGTACTAGAGCAACAATGGTCGGATTGAGGTGTTTTCACCAGAAGAGTTTTGTAGTGATAGATTTTAGGAAATGTAGATAAACACAAAAATGAAGGAAAAACAATAGGAAAGAAGGAACTCGAACAAAAAAGTAAATATAATGCCTAGTCACACACGGGAACATTGCCATAAAACGTTCCAAAGTTGTCATTGGAGAAAAACAACTGGAAGACTGTATGAACTTGTGGTTAAACAAACAATTAGCCTTATATAGACAAAAGGAAATGGTTCTTCACAGTTGGATGTCAAGGAAAAGTCATGATCGTCGATATGAAGAGAAAATCTTAGCCTTCATAAATGAAAAGGCAAGAATACAAAATCAAATGGATGGTTCAGATTATCGTATGGGACCCACGTGCACTTATCCTCATTCTTTGAATGATGGCTACCATCATGGTTGTAGCATTTCGTAAACTAAGCCCTTGTTTGAGCTCATTATTTGAAAAACAAAATTAATTTTGGAATAGTTTTTTTTTTTTGAAGAATGTGTGGTTAAAAAGTAAAGAGAATTTTTGGACTTATGTGTAATATTATTTTATTGAGAGAATGTTTGGTGATAAGAGGAGAGATAAAAATGAATTAAAATTTAATGAGGGCCAAACATGGGCTAAATCTACTGCAATCATAAGCAACGCCATAATAAATGCATCATTCCATCCCTTTCCTTTGGACCATACACTTCTTCCAACACCTACTCTACTTCTCCACGAGGGAACTGCTGTGGATGGCCTATCTTTTCACTGACATCCCCATCTTAAGTCCTTCATCCAATATGAATAGTTAGACTTGAACTTGGGAGACTATTGTTATACTTCGAATAAAGAGCTTTACTAGATAACTTTGTAAATGTAAGGATTTTAACACGTACCCAAACATAACTCGAAGACCTTGCACTTGTGCATAATTACACCATGAGAATATAAGGAAATCATTCAAGCACCGTACATAAAAGTATTAAGCCTAACATGAATATTATACTCGGACTTGGTAGACTATTGTTACACTTTGATTCTTGTGAAGCTTTCACATAAGCACCAACATGGAAGGTCTACGCATTCTTTGCAAAGTTTCGTGTAAACACATAGTATGTCGATCTTGTTTTCAACAGTAATGTCGTCCTCCATGGGCTCAATATTATTATTATCAAGTTCTTCACTCTTGCATTTCTTGGAATGACATCTTATATTACTTTGCTTGTCTTTCTTTAGTATCTTACATGGTCCAACACTATTTTCAAGTAAAAGGTAAGAAATGAAGGGATCGATAATGAAAATAATGATCAACTTGAAATAAAAAGAGAATAGTAGATAATGAGAAGAAGATACAAAATTTAGAGTAGAAAGTACATAAGGAAATTCAATATTAATAAAAATATGCTTTCACATAAATGGAAAAATCTCAACAACTATATAAAATATGTTATAAACTAGAGAGAACAACAGAACAAAGTAGAGAAATCAATAGACTTGTGTATATATTATATATAACTAAAAGCACATATTTATAAGGAAGAATTGCGACTATAAGAGATACAATGATAATAATAGTTAGGATTGTTGGGATATAATTGTTATTCACTAATAAACATATTATTTACAATACTCACCCTTAAATGACATATTACGAAACGATTGTCTCATTAAAACTTTATTTGATAAAAATCCTATGGGACAAATATCAAATGAAAAGAAAAAAAAAAGTACAGTTATTTTGAAATATTAAACATAAATGCTATCTCATTAAAACCTTACCAGAAAAATTCAATGGGATAAAACTTAAGTGAAGGAAAAAGAGTAGACCTACTCTCCAAGACATTGATCACTAATCTTTTGAGTCGGTGTATTCCAATCTCGTAAACCAATTTCTTGAATGTAGATGTCGACAGTACTTTTGAAGCTCATGTGTATGGAAGAATTTCGGAGCAATATGTAGCAACTAATTTTTCTCTACTCATATCCAATTAATATATACTAATAGTTAGTGTAACCAACTCTCCCCTCCCTTTTTTTTTTTTTTCAAACTCTTATATATAATACTAGTATTAGAATTCATTTAGCACCAAGATGATTTTAATATGAGAAGTTAATGAACAAGAAATGATATTGGTATAGTTGATAACAATAGAACTGTATTCTATCAACATCCCAAGCAAAGTTATACTACATCAGCCATTACCTTCTTCCTTTCAAAACCAAAACAGCAAAAAGGAGGATATGATGACTCCACCACCTGTTCCCTATGATCTTTCTTCTTTTTTCTTACTCATGTCATCTACTGTTATGAATTTCGGATAACAAGATAATGACAATAATGAAATAAAAATAAAGAAAATAAGAACACAAGTTTAGAGGAGGAGAATCCACTATAATCAATAATTTTGTATTTACAATGTCATGATTTCAATAATCTCAATTGCAATATAAGCTCTCGTATGATTGTTTTCGCACTTTTCTCTTAGTTGTTATACATTACAAGTAGTGATATATATCAATCCATAATGGGGTAAAACCAACCCAAATTAAATTGTAGATAATATATATATATATATATATATATAAGAGTCCAAAAATGCTTCAAAAGATGAAACAGGCCTCGGCCGGAAAAAATATCGCTCGAACGAAAGGCGAACGATAGTCCCCACTAGAATTTGGGTCAAACCACAACAAATCTCCACCTTGAACGAAATTCCAGCATAAAGAATTTCAAGTTACAACTCCTACAATAAACACCACTCATCCTTTTCAAACAATCCCCAATAGATTACATCAATGACAAACACCCACTAAGTTCAAACAATGTTCAAACTTAGTAATATAAAGTGGTTTGTCATCATATCAGCAGGATTATCATTGGTATCAACATTGCTCACTACAATATCACCACGAGCAATCACATCATGCACAAAATGATACCTCACATCAATGTGCTTAGTCCTCTCGTGAAACATATGATCCTTAGACAAGAAAATTTCACTCTGACTATCACAGAATAATGTAGACATTTGTAAGTCTTCACTGATTTTACCAATCAATCCTCTTAGCCATACAACCTCCTTACATGCATATGTAATGGCTATATATTCTGCTTCTGTTGTAGACAAAGCTACTGTATTTTGCAAAGTAGCTTTCTAGTTGATAGCACAACCACCAAGGGAAAACACATACCATGTAAGCGATCTCATCTTATCAAGATCCCATGCATAATCTGAATCTACATAATTGATGGCTCCATCTGAATTTCTAAGCAAGAATTTGAAGAGCCCCTCAAGTATCTGAAGATTTATTGTACTACTTTCCAATGTTCCTTGCTAGAATTAGTCATGTATCTTCTAACTGTACTAACTACCTGTGTCAAATCAGGTCTTGTACAAACCATAGTATACATGACCGAACCAACTGTATTGGAGTAAAGAATCCAAGAGATATAATCAATGTCTTTATCTGACTGTGGACACAAGTTAGATGATAGTTTGAAGTGGGCAGCCAAGGGAGTACTGACATCCTTAACTTTCATCATATTGAGTCTTTCAAGCACCTTCTCAATGTACCCATTCTGACTCAAATACAATCTGCCAGCTTTTCTATCCCTTAAGATATCCATTCCAAGAATCTTCTTTGCTATACCTAGTCCTTCATGTCAAACTCTTCATTGAGTTGTAATTTTATTTTTCTGACCTCTACTTTATCCTTGGCTATTATGAGCATATCGTCAACATATAATAACAAATATGCAGTTGATCCACCACTTTCCTTCTGAAGTACACACAACTATCATAATTACATCTATCAAAACCATGAGTAGTCATGAATGAATCAAACATTTTATACCACTACCTCGGTGACTG
>CAIGRR010462216.1:0-12985 GCA_903798365.1 Fraxinus sp. 1973-6204 | reverse complement strand
ATTTGTATTAATTGTAAATTAATGAATAGGTTTAGTGGAAAAATATTATTAACTCTTAATGTTTTTATTTGTTTATTTATATGGAAGTCTAAAAAATAGTTAATTAAATATATCGTATGAGTTGTGTGTGTGTGTGTAAACATTATTGCTTTATACATGTAAACTTATATAACTTAAATTGACATTTCTACCTCTTCGATGATGTGTTGACAAAAAAAGGGGTTAGCCATTGATTTCAATATTGGAGTACATCCATTAAGGGCTGGGCATGTGTTGAGTTGAGTATTATCAATTATGGTCAGTTTGATTTAAAATCAAACCAACACAATCCAATTATTAGTTTAAACCCAATCCAACTCAAATCGATCAAGCTTGGGTTGGTCGGTTTGCATTTGGACCCAATTCAAGTTAGATCCAGTTATTTTTTGTTGAATTTGAATAATTTTTAAAGATTAAAATCACTTGAAGATCTCTGTTATTTTTAACTTATATAAGGATTTTTTTTGAGAATTAATTTATAAATATGTTTGAAACTATAGTGCATTTTCTTTTTAACTTTTTTCGGGATTTATTCATTTCATTATCACGTCCTTAATTTTTAGTTTATCATCAAATTATTTTGCATTTGTAAATATTTATATCAATCAGCTTATGTAAAAAAAGGGACGATTGTACATTCTAAATCATTCTCTTGACTCTACTATTGTGTCTATTTAGATTTTTCCATTTTAGGTATTAAATTTTTTAATACAGCAGGTTAAGTTGGGTTGGGTTGGATTTTAATTCATAACCCGAGATCCAAACCAACCCAACCAAACCCAATTGAACTTAAAAAACCAACCCAAACTAGTTGGTGTAGGTTGGATTGGTCGATTTGAATGGTTTGAATTGATTTTACACAGCCCTACATCCATCCCCTTTGTTCATGCACTTGTTTGCAATATTTTTTAGTATTAATTTGATGACGAATTATAAAATATTATCATCATTCAAATATGTTTCTTAAATATTGTTACTAAATTGCTGGACATTATGAGAGAAAAATTGCAATTTGCATGTTATTTTCGAATTTTCGAAAAGTCGAAGTCATATTAGGGATTTATTATTGAACTAAGAACACAAACATTAGCATAGATAGAACCGAAATTCTATTATATTTTGATTTGTCCATAACATGAAAATATATAAGATTGCGTTGATTCCATTTCATTTTGTATAACAATTTCAAAAATCCGTGTTTCAAATAACAAATTAATGTGAAAAATAATTCAATTTGTTATTGAATTTAACTATAAATTATTCGACAAGTGAAGTCATATAGTCAGTCTTAAACACTCACAAATATTCATATGCCAATACATTAAAAAACGAATCAATATATTAATATAACAACAATCATACATAATATTTGCAAAAAAGTGAAAGATTTGGTACCGTAACTGCAATTTTCCCTAATATTTTTTTTTTTTCAGAGTAACGATATTCATTAGTGATGATTATTATTCGTCTAGGTGACCATGAGTTCGTGACTGCATTCAATTTAAACTTTTTTGGAAACGATTTACATTATAAATAAATAAAAATGAGTTCGGAATAATATTTGTGAATTCTTTGAAATGTATGGATAAAAAGTGATTTGAGTATTTATAAATTTGAGCCAAAGCTTTATATATTAATTATTATTTTATTTATTTAAACACTTCGAAGTTTGATAAAACATCATCAATCTTGAAATTCAAGTGTAATTTAAACAATTCAAGTGTAGAGGTAGCTCATTTGAGAACACCAAACATGACTTTTCACTTGTTGTATTCTAGTCTCGAGGCTAGACTCTCTGAGTTGATGAGAGGACTCACTGCAGCAGGTGAATGAATTGCAGAAGAATATTAATGCCAGTTGATGATTTTGCAAAGAAGAAATAGTATTTGGAGCTTTTCTACTGTTTGCTCACGATTGTAAGCTTTTTGGGTGTTTCCATTTCACCAATATATTATCAAGATTCATGTTATCCAACGTAATATATAGTAAAATAAATTGATGAAATCCAAATTTTTTCCTTAAAAAGGATGACTGAAAAATTGAAAGGGATATGAAATTTGCTGATATGAAACTCAGTCCATTACATGGTATGTGGATCTGATGGCTGACTACCCAAAACCAAATTCTAATCAGCTACTGTAGAAAGCTCCTCGACGCTCTCATTGGAAGCAAAGCCTGGCATAGAGAAAACGAAGCAAGTTGCAATAAAATTTTCCCATTGGATCAGAAATAANATGGCTGACTACCCAAAACCAAATTCTAATCAGCTACTGTAGAAAGCTCCTCGACGCTCTCATTGGAAGCAAAGCCTGGCATAGAGAAAACGAAGCAAGTTGCAATAAAATTTTCCCATTGGATCAGAAATAAAATGATGAGAATAATCAAAGTTTACGTTACCTCTTCATAGCTCATCCTTAACTGAATTTGAATTTACGGTTTCAGATTTGGTAGACTCTAGTTCAGCTGTGTCGTCTTGAGCAGACTTATCCCGGCTTTTCTGAATAAAGTCAATAATGTCCTCCTTTGTTCGGTTCCCTTCATACTTCTCCAAGTTACCATTTGCAGATCTGAAGTACAAAGTAGGGATTCCTTGAACTTCAAAAGTGCCCCTTGGGAAATCATTTGCAGTTGCATCCTGAAAAAAGATACTGGAGATTTTAGATAATATAGAAAAATTAAGAAAAACGAAATTGAGCAGATGAAAATCAAGAGATGGGGAATTTTACCAGTTTCGCAATCACCATATCGGGATCATTTGCATAGGAGACAGCAACTTCATCCAAAATTGGAGCAAACTGTTTGCAGGCTTCACACCATGGTGCATAGAACTCTAGCAGAACTAAAAACAAAAAAAATCCATAATTATATAGTAACATAAGTACATAACACAGATATCGAAACCACTGTAAAAATACTTTAAAAGATTAATCTTGAGGTTGTAGCAGAAAAAGTATTGTTCGGATTCATAAAAGAGAATGGAAGGGGTACATCGTCTAGTTACAAGAGTTACATTATATTTGATGAAAGTAAATTAGGTACACAATTGGCCATTAATATGAACTTTGACAGAATTTACAGAAAAATATACATACAAGAGAACAAGAAAAAATATGAAAAACTAAATCAAAGTCCTTAGCTTTAGCATTTGGGCTGATTATAAGCACTACATAAATATATCGTTTCAAATTTTACATATCAAAGCTGGATACTAGCAGAATATCCATACCACAGATGACATAAAAATAAATACATACCAAAACATTTTAAAAAGTCTAGTACAAACCATTCTTTCCGGAGTTGAAAACCATGTCCTGAAGGCTGTCTCCAACGACCACCTTGACAGGTTCATCATTGACTTCGGGAATAGGCTCCGACCTTATGAATGGCTTCACTAGGCCATCCTGCAACCATTTTAAGCAGAAACCAAATGATCGAATTGTTTCGACACTAATAAGACCCAAATACTAAACATAGAGAAGTTTACGGTGAAAAGCAAATAATTGCAGAGTGTCAATATATACAAGAAGTTAATGGTTATAATTCAGAAAAAGAGTTTAATCATCAAAAACAACGGTCAATAAGTAAAAGAATAAGTATACCAAGTAATCTTTAAGCCATGGTGCAATTTGAGCAGGTTCTATGTTTATCTTGAGGTACTTCTGTCGATCAGGTTTCTGAATAATAAGAAGTGGCGCCTGGTCTTCTTTAAGTCCTAAGTACTGCAAGCCAGATTACATTAATTTTTACAGGTCAAATACAATTCTCTAGTCAAAAAAAGGAAAACAAAATGAGTAAGGAGCAAGTGACAACCTTGAAGGCACCTTCACCGAGTTCAAGGTCACCCAACAGAAAGCTTATACCATTCTCTTTGTATTGCTTGGCAATATCCTTATATGTTGACTGGAAAGAATCAAGCTCTTTGCTGAAGTTCACATACAGCATAGCCTGTACATGTCAAATTTCTAATTAGAACAATATATCCTTGGGATAAGTTACACAGAATAGCAATTCTCAAAGGGAGCAAAGATATATCTTGTTTATAACAAGTTATAATTGCTACAAAAACATCACATAGCATTTAGTTTTCTCCTTGCTAAGAATAGAAACATATGCAATTATGACCAAATCAATGGTGGCTGCAGGGTCGCAAGGATCAGAAACACTTACAAGGAAATAAGTTTAACACTCGGCTAAAATCCGAGGATGTTGCAACAAGAATTTTGGTTTGTGAACTCGAGCAGAAGGACTCAAGATGTTGAAACTTGAAAGGTAGAGTTCTTTTATCAATTCAAGTTTGATGTAAATTTTATTAACTCACTCTTTCAAGAGAAACTCAAAACTATCGAACTTACATTGTGATATTGCACTTAGTTGGCACACCAGTTGGCGTAGAAATAGAAAAAAAACACAATGATTTATTGAAGTATTTGTATGAAATGCTACTGCATAACAAGTGCATATGATCATGCATAAAGCGGGTTGTCTCAGTTAATAAATTATTACCTTAACGCATAGAAGTTAGCATAGACATCTGATAAACAATATAATTCATTGAAATATATGTATTAAGTACTACTGCATAACAAGTGCATATGAGTCCCCAATTCCGAATAAAAAGAGCCTGAGTACCTTAGCATTAGGACTTTGAAAGAATTTGTTAACATATGGATGATTGATTGGGTTTTTATCAAAAATAGTCACAACAGGAATACTAGCTTCTTCGATAAATCTCTCCAATGCAGCAACTTGAAAATCCTGCAACAAAAAGAAGAGACAATGTAAAGATCAAACAAACCAAAAGGTAAACGGAAAAGGAAAAAGAAGTGTCCAAATGCGAACACTAGGCTGGAGAAAAAGAACAGGAAAATACAATCCTATAATACCTGGAAATCAACGACCAGTTCATCGAAAGGCTTTAGCAAGCGAAGAGTTGGCTTCTGTACTGATTCACCCCGAGGAAGGAGTTTGGCATCAAGAGTGTGTCCAAAATCATAGTCTGATCGCAACTTTTCAGCTAAGGCCATAAAATTCTCAAATTCCTCCCCAGCAAATTCTGGGAACACTCCAACCTTGAAGAACGTATATGCACAGTCTAAGAATCCCATATAGTTAACCAATAAAAAAAGATTAATATTAAAAAATGACTTACAATAAAGATTTTTTTCTCATTGATCAGACTGCCAGCATCTTCCGTTGATTTAATTTCAGCGGATGCAGGACCTGTTTTTTTCTTCAAGTATTCAACTATACCATCAGCCTCGCGAGGGCCATTATATTTTTGAAGGAAAGGGAACTGTGTGAGTTTAGAAAGGAATTAGTAATGGAACGTAATTAATACTTAATTAGATTGTTTAATTATTGTTTAAGGGTATAATTCAAAACCATTTTATAAAAAGCGTACAGGGCCTAATTTCCCCAATTGGAATTGTACTTTCTTCTCTTACTCTATCCTCCTTAAATTGTACTTTATCTTGTGCTATGAAACAATTTCAACTGCCCAAGAAAAACGAAGTTAGGTCCCTAGCCTAGGATCAATTATAAAATTAATTTGGAGTCAATAATTGTGAAGATTTATTAGAGTCAATAATTGTGAAGATTTATTATATTGAGATTCTCATTCCCATCCCAAAATCTAGTAGTAATAGTATGAACTTCAACGTACTTGTTAGATATAATTAAGATAAATAAATTTATTCATTTTTAAAAGATTATAGAAATTTAGTTGAGTTTGAGCTTCTACTGCTATTTATTCTTGAAAATTAAATAATATGGATTGCAAGTGAAAGAGTTTGTTTGGGGAGAGAATTTATAAGTAAATAATTTTTTCTTCTTTCTAATAATATGAAGTTTTAAATAAGGAAATTCAACTATATGTTTTCAAATTCTTATAATGTATTGATTCACGTGTATAGTTGAAAGGGGAATTTCTAGATTAAGCGACCACTTTCTCATTATTTGGACAAAAATAAAAAAAATTGGTTGAAAAAAGATAGATGTGTCAAAAAGAGTAGATTTTTTTTAAAAAATTTGGTTGAAAAAATTCTGATCAAATCATATGTCACAATATCATGTATATGTAAACCATTATATAAATAGTAATATTATTCATAGAGAGAAAGTCGTCATATATGGCATACATGTGACAATTTGTTATTTGATACATGAGACAATAAAAAACGATCACATTAATGCATCAAATAACAAACTGCTACATAGTCACAATATTAAATTAGGAAGGTAAATGTTCGTCAGGTCAGCATCTATAAAATTTTCTATGAATGAAATCTTTACGAGTGCTTTATCCAATTTCTAATGCTAATGTTGACATCTCATGCTGATGCTACTAAGCCCCTGTTTGATTATCATTAATTGGAAAAAATAAATTTTGAATAGTATTTTTAGGAGAGTGTGTGGTCAAAAGTAGAAAAAAAATTGAGTTTACATGGAAAATATTTTATCGTATGAATGTAAGGTTGAAAACGATCATATAGTAAAAAGTAAAATTAATTAATTGGTGTTAAATAAGGGCTTATGAGTAACAAGGCCTCTAACTTTTAATTTGGATCAATTTAATCCTCAACATTTTGTGTTACACCAATAGTTTTAGGGTGTATTTGAGCTACATTATTCTGGAAGAATGTATTCTGAAATAGTAGATTGATGGAGAATGTGTGATTGAAAAATAAGGAAAAATTATTGATGTGATGAAAAATATTATTTTATTAATTAATGTGTAGTTGAAAATGAGAATGTGAATTTTAATTTAGCTCAAACGGGATCTTACTCTACATTTTTTTTTTTTAAACGTAGACAAAATAAATTTTAGAAAGTCATAATAGGGCATGAAGCTAGCATAGCCACCTACCTTGAGCCCCTGGGTTGCTATATAAGGGTTGCTAATTTGCTTTATAAGCCCTTTAGTTGTTGTGAAACCCCTGCTAAGAGGATTTTAAGCTCGGTTCGATTTTGATAAGAAAATAGTTTTTTAATAAACTAATAAAAATTTATTAAATATATGATTGAAAAGTTGATGAAAATTGTTTGTCCTATAAAATATATCACTAAAATTAATTATTTACTTTAATTTAAGTTTTTATTAATTTTTTAACTAAAGCAAACATTGACTAACATTAATTGCAATTTAATCATTTCGATGCTTGTCTCTCGCCGCCCTTATTGACATTTTTATTGTAGCTAATTTTTTTATTCCAACTTCCATTCGAAAGATACTTCTATTTATTTATCATCCCACTCGTTGTTCGATTCCTTCCTTGAGATGCCCAATTTTTACCACGTGGTGTATTTATTGTACAATTATTTATATGAGTAACAAAACCCATGCTAAGAGGATATTAAGCTCGGTTCGATTTTGATAAGAAAATAGTTTTTTTAATAAATTTTGATAAAAAAAATATTAAATAAATGAGTGAAAAGTTGATGAAAATTATGGGTCGTATAAAATATATCACTAAAATTAATTATTTACTTTGATTTAAATTGTTATTAATTTTTTAACTAAACCAAACATTGATTAACAATAATTGCAATTTAATCATTTGGATACTTGTCTCTCGCCGCCCTTATTGACATTTTCATTGTAGCTAATTTTTTTATTCCAACTTCCATTCGAAAGATACTTCTATTTATTTACCATCCCACTCATTGTTTGATTCCTTCCTTGAGATGCCCAATTTGCCAGCCCAAAGAGTCCACGAGTCACATTTTGATTTATCCCTTTAATTATGCATGGACACCTTTAAGTCTCCCTCGAAAACTTGTACCAACAATGTGATTTTAGTAACATTTAGATCCAAGTTTTTAGGACCCCACGTGTTTGGTTAATAAGTATATTAGGAAGGAAAAGTAATTAACTTAAAAGTAATTTTGAGGTGATGGAATATTAAGAGGGAGTTAAGAACAAACTAATTCAACAAAAACCCATTCCAATTATTTTAAATGAGAACTCTTTCAAGTCGAGCTCGCACATTAGTTCAATAGCTCTATGTGCTAATTCGATTCATGATCTGAAGATCGAATCTCTATGCTATACAAAACTGCACATTTGTAAAATGTGATCATATTTAAACTCGCCATTGTCTTTTCATATTTTTTTCCATACGTGACAAGCTACAACTTTGATTTTTCTCTAACGTCTAACCATTTGTAATAGGTACACTTTGCCTTCAATTTCTCATTTGCTCGAATATCATTTTGATTTAATAATATATAATTTTAATGTTCTTATGAAGAAGAACATAAATCTACTTTTATCTTTCAAAAATAAGAAAAGAGTCGCGCTCAAAATTATATCAAAATACAACTATTTTCCATTCACTACTCGTTAATTGTGTTGGTTTTTTAAAGCATAGATCATATGTGAACATCGAGTTCATTCATGTGACTCTCTCATCGTGGAATGTACCTTTAATACCACTTGTAAATGCAATCTGAGTGATAAGAAAATTGGTAAAATGTGCCACGTGTTGTAGTTAATGGTTCTCTTGCACATTTCTCGCACATTCTAAACTTATTAGAGATTCACTCATCATTATTATAAGCCTCAGTTTGGTAATTTTTATTATCATTTTTATACTCATTTTCAACTACACATTTTATAATAAAATAATATTTTTGATTATATCAATAACTATTCCTTCTTTTTCAACGACATATTCTCCATTAATCTACTATTTCAGAATACATTCTTCCAAAATTTATGTGGCTCAAACTTACAAATATATATTTTGTAGATCGAATCTCTATGCTATACAAAACTGCACATTTGTAAAATGTGATCATATTTAAACTCGCCATTGTCTTTTCATATTTTTTTCCATACGTGACAAGCTACAACTTTGATTTTTCTCCAACGTCTAACCATTTGTAATAGGTACACTTTGCCTTCAATTTCTAATTTGCTCGAATATCATTTTGATTTAATAATATATAATTTTAATGTTCTTATGAAGGAGAACGTAAATCTACTTTTATCTTTCAAAAATAAGAAAAGAGTCAGCTCTCAAAATTATATCAAAATACAACTATTTTCCAATCCCTACTCGTTAATTGTGTTGGTTTTTTTAAGCATAGATCCTATGTGAACATCGAGTTCATTCATGTGACTCTCTCATCGTGGAATGTACCTTTAAGTACCACTTGTAAATGCAATCTGAGTGATAATAACTCTAGAAAATTGGTAAAATGTGCCACATGTTGTAGTTAATGGTTCTCTTGCACATTCTAAACTTATTAGAGATTCACTTGTCAAAATTTTCATTATCATTCTTCTAATCATTTTTAACTATACATTTTTTAATAAAATAATATTTTTGATTACATCAATAATTATTCCTTCTTTTTCAACGACACATTCTTCATCAATCTACTATTTCAGAATACATTCTTCCAAAATTATGTGACTCAAACTTACAAATATATATTTTGACCAAAAAAAAAGGTAATTTAAATGCAGTAGAGCCACTTTTGGTGGCTTCTAGATTTGCTGGCTGTGTCTAGGAGGTGAGAACGTGTACCCTCCTCCGCTCACGGCGCAAATACTTAGTGCCAGTCTTAATTGCCCTAAAGTCCACCTTATCGTCCACTAACTTTAACTAAATTCTTTGTCAATTTTTAAAACTGGCTGATCAAATATCTCTTTAATCTGAATAATTTTTCATGTTGGCTCATTAAACAAGATTTATTTATTTGATAAATACGATAAAAGATTCGCAACCATCGTTTTGACAAACGGCTATACATGTATTGGAATGGCTGCATATGCCTTTCTCTCTAAATAGCTGAATGCTCCGGCTACTGCACCTATTTCTCTCTTTTTCTCTCTACTGGTTCACTCGTGTTCACACACACAAACAGACAATAAACTTGACCCTTTCAAGTTCCAATGGTGGAACACTCGTTATTTGAATCTCAATCCCCCAAAAAATCCAGGAATTTTTTGCTAAAAAACACATTAAATTCAGTTAAAGTTTCCTTGTACCGCTGTCTATGCCTCTCAATTGTTCTTATTTTCCAGATTCTAATACTGAATTTTATTCTTGGTACTCCATCAAAATCTGTATCCATTCATACTCAGATTGTACAAGAAAAACCCAAGCTATTGCCATTGACATCTCTTCAAAACGAAGAATGCCAGTCAGGAAAGGTATATGTTTATGATCTTCCAGTTATGTTTAACAAAGAACTAATAGACAATTGCCAGGATTTAGACCCATGGCATTCACGTTGTAATGCAGTTTCCAATTATGGGCTTGGCCCGATTACAGCCGGGCTCTCTGCCGGCATGCCGGATAATCTAGCTCCGGCATGGTACTGGACAGACATGTTTGCCGGCGAGATCATTTACCACGCAAGAATGATGAAGCACAAGTGTAGAACTACAGAGCCAGAATTGGCTACAGCCTTCTATATACCATTTTATGCTGGACTTGCAGTTGCAAAATATTTGTTCACAAATTATACTGCAAAAGAACGGGATTGGCACAGTGAAATGTTACTCAAATGGCTCCAGGATCAACCCTATTGGCAAAGATCCAATGGTTCAGATCACTTCATCATGCTTGGTAGAATGACGTGGGATTTCCGACGGTCAAAGAATCAAGATTGGGGGTCCGGTTTCATCAACATGCCTTTGATGAAACAAATCCTAAGGCTCTGCGTTGAAAGAAATCCGTGGGATCATCTTGAGATCAGTGTGCCTTACCCAACCGGATTCCACCCGAAGTCGAAATCAGACCTCGATCAATGGCTGAATTTTGTACAAACTCGAAACAGGACGAATTTATTCACATTTGTTGGTGGGAAACGCAAGGTGAAGAGTGATTTCAGAAGTTTGTTGTCGAGCCACTGTTACAACGAGTCCGACTCGTGTCATATCGTGGATTGCTCCGGGACTCGGTGCTACGACGGGACATGGGAAATTCTTGAAGCTTTTTTGGACTCGGATTTTTGTTTGCAGCCTAGGGGCGATGCGCATACAAGAAAATCCACGTTTGATTGCATGTTGGCTGGTTCGATCCCGGTTTTTTTCTGGAAAAGAAGTATATATAATCAATATCAATGGTTCTTGACTGACGAACCGGAGAATTTCTCGGTTTTTATAGACCGAAAAGATGTGAGAAGTGGAGTGTCTATAAAGAATGTGTTGCAAGGGTATAATAGAGAACAAATACGAAGGATGAGACAGAAGGTGGTCGAATTTATACCAAGATTTGTATATAATTATATAGGCAGTGATGAAATGGGGAATACTGAAGATGCTTTTGATCTTGCTATTGATGGAGTATTAAAGAGGTTTAAGGAGGAAAAAGGGTACAAAAATGCAGAATTACAGGAGGAATGAAATGAAGGGATCACATTCTTGCTTGGGTGAGGTAAAAGGTGTGTATGTACATCCATTTTTTAAACAATATGACCTAAAGGTGCATTCTTGAGTAGGCCACTTGCTACTATTTATTTTATTTTATATTTTTTCATTTATCGATTAGGGTGAATAAAGATTAAAGACACTTAAAGTTGGTTACGTGTTTTCATTTTGCAAGTGAACACAATAAAGAAAATTTGGATTTAAATTGGAAAAAGAGCAATATTTATGTGCGTTCGGTTGTTCAATAAAAAGATAACGGAAATGTGACTGAAGTTGGTGAAATATGGTTGGATGAAACGTTGAAGGTATTATTTTCAACAGTTCTCATGATTCTTTTCAGAGCCTGTTTGGTCATGATTCTCCAGTTCTACAGTAAATCAATTCTCATTTTTCAACCACACATTTTTCAATAAAATAATATTTTAAATCACATTAATACTTTTTTCTTCTTTTTCAACCACACATTTCCCATCATATCACTATTCAAAATCAATTCTTCCTCCAAAAAATCTAAACCAAACAAGCTCTCAATCTTTCCCAAAATTGTTTTGCTTCATACTTGGAAAAATATTCATCATAAATAATTCGAAAGTTTTCTCACATTTCTTCCCAATCTTTCCCAAGATTGTTGTGATTCATTCTATTATATGGTTTGAGAATGAAAAAGTGAATGGGTAATTGATCTGGTGATGGAATCTTGACCGGAGGAGACAAGTGGGGGACAGTAAAAATCAATACTATTTTAAAAGTGGACGTAGCTATCAATGATATTTAAAAAAGTAATGATGTTCATAAGCACGATTAGCATTGTTGATTAAAAGCATTATTCTATTTAAAACAATCCATACATGGTATAAATAACTCAATGCAGAGAAGAAAAAAATAACATAAATCTACTATCAAAAGAGAGAAGAAAAAAAGAAAAGAAAAACAACGCTAGGATGGATTTAAGTAGGGCCGTGAATCATTCCACGCGGTTTGAAATTTTTCAAACCAATCAAATCAAACCAAACTATTATTTACAGTTTGATTATGTTTTAATTTGCAGTTTACTTATCGATATTATAGTAATATATTTAAAATAAATTTAAACATAAATTTAAATAAGAACAAATAGTTAGAGAACTTTAACATTTACACACAGTCTATACGCTCGTTCTTTCTAAATCACAAACAAATTCATTAATCATCTAAGCATACAAACAATCACTTTTCTATACAAATCATAACTCACAAATGTATAATAAGTTGAAAAACAATAAATATTTCAACCAATGGAAACAAAAAGGTAATGAATATGACCGAGAGTAAAAGAAAATAATGAACACTGAATGAAGAAAAATTAATGAACATTTAATAAAGAATGTACAAATAACGAAAACTTAATGAACAATGGAATAAATAATGAACACTTAGGGTCCGTTTGATTGCAAGGGTGGAAAATGAGTGGAAAGAAAATGTTTTACAGGGAATTGATTTTCCTAGAAAATGTTTTACTGGGAATTGTAATTAATTGTGTTTGATTGGTATAATTTTTCATGAAAAATGTTGAAAGTTTGGTGT
>CAIGRR010462162.1:0-11233 GCA_903798365.1 Fraxinus sp. 1973-6204 | reverse complement strand
TTCTTCCACTTTCTCTTCCCTATTGTAAATGGTAAAGAATAGAGATTAGAGAGTAGAGAATGAGAGATTGATATTGATATTGATATATTAGTAAGTTTGGTGGGAAAAAAATGTTGTAATGGATGGGTATTTATAGGGGGAAAAATTAGAAAAATGAAGAAGAGAAAAAAAGAATTATGACCAGAACGGTTACTGAAATTCAGTGACTATTCCGGTCGATTGTGACCCGAACAGTCACTGAAAAGGTTTTAATTTTTTTTATTATGCGAGCCACGAGCCGAGCTGCTCGTCAAGCCCCTGCTCAGCTCGTGCTCGGGCTCGTCTTTTGACGAGCTTGAGCTGCTCGTGGGAGTCTACAGTACGAGGCGAGCCGACGAGCCGCTAGACTCGATTGCCACCACTAACTATTAATAGCAAAATATTACATAGCAAATTAGATTAGCTTAAAGTAGATTTTGTGAATGAGTTGCCAGAATAATGAGAAACGGCTTTATAAATTCAATAAAAGAGTATTACAATATGTTGTTATTATATTTTAGCTTGCTTGCCCTTGGTGGGGGATCAAATGTTCTTATTTATAGACATTTGCTTGTAAGATGGTCGTCTTGTGTCTTTTCAAGCTAAAATATCGAACTCGAAGTGTATGCCACTACCCCTGAATGGAGGATTTTCATTGGCCTATGAAGTTGACGGTCAGGCCATCATCGTCCCTAAGTCATAGCCGTACATAGGTAATGATTACCTATTACCTATGCAATCATTACTATTCTCTGATTGGTGGATATGAAGGTGTTGAATTCACTAGTGACACTTATCTACAAGTAATTATTGAATTTAAGCTACTAACATCATTGGTAGGGCACAATCTAGAGTGTAATGATGATGTTTGTTTATGACGATGAAGTGTAAACCAATGATCTAAGATGTTAAAATAGGATATTTATTAGTTATATTAATGAAATATGACTTAATTCGATGTAAATTGTCAGGCAAAACTAGTTAAAATGGTGGAATTTAGTAAAAGGAACAAAAAGTAGGGAAAAGTACAGAAATCCGAAGTTCGGGGACCTAAATACAAATGTTCAAGAATTACCACGAACTTCAAGTCACGATCTGATGGTGCATGAGAAAAGAAGACAGCGTGATGAAAAGAATTGATGAAGGACCAAATTTTACCCATAAGAAAGTTCATGGACGAATTTGTAAAAAATTGGCCCCAACCGTTAAGCCAAGCGCACGTATGGTTCTACATGGCGTTGCAAGCACAAGGCTCAACACATGTCTTGTCTGAGCCTGATTTTGCGCTATCATGTGTGCGTCTTACCTTCTACCATGCACGTGCATGGGTTTATTCCGAATGAAAATTTTTATTTCCCTTTTGAAATAACGAAATTCGACCCAACTAATACCTAGAGGGGGTGAATGGGTGTTTATGTGGAATTTAAACTTACCAATTAATAAATACAACAAGTCACAGCTATTAATTAATCTAGATGAATTCACATGCATAATTATCCTATGTTGTCGCAGTTAATAAATTATTAAAAAATAAATAACACTTGAAAATTGTTGACGAAGAAAACCCGCAACTGGATAAAACTTCGGGCTCAAACTATTAAAAATATACTATAAACAAATGAGCTTACTGTTATTCATAAATTCAACAACATACCAGCTAAATTAAGATGTAATATCAATGTAAGCTAACATACCAAAACCAAACATTGATATCACTAAATATCAAAATTGTATCTAGCTAAAACGAATAAAACATCATATACATCCGAAAAGTGTCAAAAAATTTGTTTAATTTAAATATCATATACATTCAAAAAAAATATTTTGAAATCAATACATGATATACTAATATAGTGCCTACTCCTTCTTTTTGTCACAAATGATAAGGAGTAACCGAGGAACTACGTAGCAACAGTAGCACCATCACCACCATCGGTCTCATCATTGAAAGCAATACCATCATCACAATGTCTACAAATCCAATGTAATTCTCACTAAAGATAGCCGACAACACCTCGAAGTGTATCAAACTCTGTCGTGTGGCGATCAGCGGTGGCGATCAGCTATGTAATGTCTGCCATCATACTATTCTATTGATCGATCAGCACAGACGTCTGTCCCATAAATGCGACAGGAAGAACAATGGGAACAGATGTAGACGGAGAAATAGAATCAGCAGGTGGTGGAGTAGAAGTGAACAAGAAAGGGATGTTAGTGGTGAAAGTAGGAACGTCAGATCGAGATGGATTTATCTTAGATGGATCAACAAAAAACAGATCACCAAGAGGATCAGCTATCACAGTCAGATCTATTGGCTCAGCAGGCTCAGACGAAGCACAAGATCTACTAAGGAAAATGGTAGTATGGTCAATATGCCGGGAAACCCTCCTCAAAAGCCTTTAAGAAGAGTAACTCCAAGAGCTGTCGCAAGACGACGAATCAGGCAGGCGTAATGAAGACCTATCCTAGTACCTGTCACCCGAAAGGTTGGTAAAATATGATGGCATATAAAAACAGGAAGATCTATGAAGTCGCCATGTAATAAAGCATAAAGAAATCTGGCTTTTTCCATGTGCAAGGAAGAGGTATGGGACACCGACCATAAATTCAACACACAATGCGCAACAAAATCTGTCGATAGGTCGAAAGAGATCCAGTATGGATTGCAGTAGGACCCCCTTCCAATGCACTGCTAAACAAGGTTGATCGGACAAGGGAGTCCGCCGAGATGGTATCAACAGATAAATATGAAAATAATGGGTAAAATACTAGGGAAACGTGAATAAGACTAGAATGACATCAGGAGTGATCTTGATGGTCTTACAGCAAAGAAAAACCCTAAAGGTCAACCCGTTAATATCATGTATATTGGCATAGAATTCCTAGACAAGAAGACTAGGTGAGAAAGACAACACAATCAGTAAAGGCTCTCATCCACGTGAAGTGAAGATAGCAGAAAGATCGGGTGAAAGATTAGACATGATGACCTCACATTCTACCAAAACATGTCATAAAGAAAACTGAGTCCCAAAGACATCTTGGGCAGTAGCAAATATGAACTTAGACTTGCCATAAGAAATCGACGCACCAGATGTCTGTGCAATACTTCTCGCTCTCTTAGGCGGCATCTGTGATAAGTTTGCAAGACAAACACATCAATAGATGTAATTAAAGATACTATATACCTCTTTGAACAACGAACTAATGATATGCATGAATGTACGTGAAATGAGGCACATAGGTCATAGGTGAAAAACTAAACGATGCAAGAGCAAAGGTGCCATAGTGCCTCGACTTATGGGTGACACGACGCCATGATGTCGTGACGAGGTGACTTGACGTCGTGTAAATAGAGGGCAACTATTTGTGATATGGCTTCAACAATAATTTCAAGGCAAACTTCACAAAAAGTGCAATGTACGGACCAAAATACGTTCAAGTGTGTGAATGTGCAATGTCCATGAAATATGATGCCAAAAATCAACGAAGGATGTCAACGTGTCATTTTATCGAGCATGTGGCGTTCAATGACAACCGCTTAATTCACAACAAGCTTCTAACCAAGTAAAATTCATCACATGCAACACACCATCAACCCAACATCTAATCATATCCCATCTTCTATCAAAAGGAAATCCAAATCAAAGGAAAAAAAAATTCTAAGAACCCTAATCGCGAATGTAAGGTTCAGTCTCGCAAAATTTGGAGAAACACGATGCAATTAGGCATGGAAACTCATTAACATAACATAAACATGATGTGTATATGGATGAATTGATGCAAGAATCATAAAGAAATCAAAAACCTCAAAAAAATCCAAAAAACAAAAGGTAGGGAATGTCGTCTTACCATGGAAATTCCAGGAAATTAGTTGAAATTAACCAACTAAGTGTTGGGGTATGATGTCCAATTAGTGAAGAAATCAAGTAATGGAAATGGGTGCCAAGAAATTTGGAGAAAAAAATCGAGAGAAAGGGAAGAGAAAAATGAATTAGGGGCGGAAGTATTTTCATTCAAATAAACAGCATGTTGCTCGAGCGAGAGGCAAGCGCTAGAACCTAGAGCGATGTCTCAGCGAGAAACGGGCAAAAACTTGTTGACAAAAATAGCACCTAATTTTTGAAAGTTTCGAAAAATGGCAATTTTTAATTCAAGGCACATACTCCAACATACATGATAACTCAAAAATGTAAATGATTACAAGTAAGACATCATTAGTAAAATGTTTTTACCACATACTTAAATCAAGTTTAAATGGAGTATAGTGTATAAGTGACTCTCGTGTGTTAAATGTCACTATTTTCTTATGAACAAGACTCCAAGTCAGTTGATTATAGGGTATTAGGTAATGAGAAACCCATCGAACTTAATTACTCGAGTCAAATAGATTTCCAAGAAGAGTACAAGATAAAACAATTTTTATTTTATGATAAAGGGAATATACTTGAGTTTAGGTGAACTAAATTAAGATCACTTCATGTTCAATGTCACCTTACAAATGTTTAAGTAACTATTTTTGGAATGGAGGCGTGGATATATATAGTGTAGAGGTTTTGGATAGTATGGGCCAGATAAAAACTTTGAAAAATAAAAATTAGGTTTTCTCGAGATACACTGTCTCTTGAGCGACAGCTCAGCGATAGGCGAGCCACAGTGTTTTACTTGAACAAGGTTCATGCGACGGCGGGCGACACAGCTTCTATTTTTATCGTTTGAGCATAGTTGGATGATAGACTAGCGAAATTACAGTGACTCTTTTCTCCTCGTTCCCTACTTGAACTCTAGGACTTCCAACCTATACAACTTACAACTTGACACTTTGACTTTTAAAAACTCTTTTTTAATAACAGTTTTGTCAAAAGATTGCCAACATCATTAAAACCTACTGATAAGTGTATTTGATATTTGATAATTCTTTTGACAAAATGTATCTTAAATTGTTGTATTTTATGTTATATAGGTAAAACTCAATGGTTGAACGATGAATTAGAATATACAAAAGAAAATCAAGGAAAAAAGGCAAAGTCCAAACTTTGAAAATCAAATTGCAATTATTCAATAGTTGATTAGGACCACAAGGTAATATTTCGAAGATTACTAAGAGACAATTGGATGTAACTAGAATTTAAAAGGGAATGGAATATAATCAAAATCAATTTTCAATCGCACAAGTTATATTCCAGATTTTTAGTCAAAGATTAACATCCATTTTTGGCATAGTAAACGTCCGAATTGGAAAAATTATATTTCAAGAAAAGTTTTAGCCCTTTGAATTAGATTTTTAACTCACTTTGAATTAGTTCAATCGAATATCAGGAGAGAAAGTTATGGTCAAAATACTAATGACTATGCAGAAACAAAAAAAATCGCACGTGAATGCGACTTTCCTTATTCAATTGAAATCTTTTGGAAACCAATGTGGACGTGATTTTCAACCAATTTTCTACTCTTACAAATAACTAACAGCAGAATGCATATTAGACACCTCTCATATACATCTCATACTCCAATATTCATCAATTATTATCATCAAATGGAGAAAATTCATAGTTTTTTGTGATATAATTGAAGGGGACTTGTAAGAATTCAATCAAGTGGAGATTCAAACTTGATTTTTTGGGCAAAGAAGAGAATGCGCAAGTGGAGNATTATTATCATCAAATGGAGAAAATTCATAGTTTTTTGTGATATAATTGAAGGGGACTTGTAAGAATTCAATCAAGTGGAGATTCAAACTTGATTTTTTGGGCAAAGAAGAGAATGCGCAAGTGGAGATTCATCAAGAAATCATTGAAGAGATTCAAGATTCATCATCATCTTCTTAATTTATCAAAAACTCGAGTTATGTCAACTCACTTAAATATGATTTCTTGTAATTTCGATATGCTATGTTAGTTTTATACATTGTTTATATGAGATAAACTCTTGTTTTGAAATTTTAATATTAATTAATTTTTTTGACTGCTAGTATGTTTATTTTTTGGATGTTTATTATTGTTTTCACCGACTTTTCAATTAATTAGCTACAAATTGAGATGATTTATTAGAATCTATTATTATTGAGAAAGATAGTAGATTTTTAGCTAAAAATAATAAACATTGTAAAGTTCGATAGAGAATAGAGATATACCTCTATGCTTTACATGGTTTTTATAGGTGTTCTAGATCATTTAAAGCATTTATCATGTTTTCATCTTTCATCGAGAGATAGGAAGGTCACCTGAGGGGAATAGATTTGATAAATATTGAGAGATGTTTTTAATTAAATTAGGAACATTAACTAACAAGAATGATTACAAATTGTCACTTTAATTCGATGTGCTAAAGATGGATTAACAAGGGGGATTCGACATCGTAGTAATACTTTCACATATTTTGAAATCAAATCAGTTAAATTACTTTCTAGTTTAATCGATAATTTAGCTATTAATATAGAAAACTCAAAACATATTTGCTATTCGATTAAGGTTGCTATTAATTTGAACTCGATTGAATATTTAGTCCGCGTGTGTTCTACACATTGCTATATTACTTGTTTACGATNGTTAAATTGCTTTTTAATTTAATCGATAATTTAGATATTAGTATAGAAAACTCAAAACATATTTGTTATTAGATTAAGGTTGCTATTAATTTGAACTCGATTGAATATTTAGTCCGCGTGTGTTCTACACATTGCTATATTACTTGTTTACGATTCCGTTCACTTGAGGAAAATCAAACGATCACCTAACACTTTTCTTGTTTCGAAAAGGTTTGGAAGGAGATCTATAGCATATGTACCTCCAATTCTATTCCATAAAAACTGCGGAAACACAAGCTTGATAAGCATTTCGTTAAATTTTTGGATGTGTTCAAGAATCTGCTTATCAACATACCATAGAGGCATTGGTGAAGATATTTTAGTGAAGGTTGACAAGTTCATATTCCCAACAGATTTCATTATCCTAGATATGAAGAAGATAAAGACATCACTTTCATTTTAGGTTGTCCATTTTTTTTTGCTATTGGCAAAGCATTGATATATGTTCAAAGAGGATAATTTATTTTGAGGTTAGATGAAGAAGAATTAACAATCAACTTCTTCTGGGCATTTAAGTTTCAGAATGAATCAGATTTTTGCTTCCAGGTTGATGTGATTGACGAAACAATGACATAGACATTTATATTTGATCATCCTCAAGACCCGCTTGCTTGGTACACTCTCAGACTTTTCCATCTGAAAAAGAAAAAGTAGAATAATGTGTTAGGTACTTGACAACTTTGTCACCGTTCTTTAAACATCCAAGATTAGAGCTTGTTAAAGGACCAACAATGCCTTTACCATCCATTCAACAATCTCTGATACTTTAGCTCAAATAGTTGCCTACCTACCTATGATATGCTTATTTGGGGAAGAAAAATTCATTTCCAGTCATCATCTTGAACTCTCTTACTGATGAAGAAGAAGATCAACTTTTGATGGTACTTCGAGATCACGGGACAACAATTGGGTCGACTATGTCTGACATAAAAGGGATTAGACATTTTCTTTGTATGTACAAGATCTTAATGGAAGAGATAGAAGCCTTTAGTCGAGCATTTGCACAGATAGAATCCGACTATATAGGAGGTACATAAAGCTCTTAGACGTGGGAATCATATATCACGTATCTTATAGTCATGGAGTTAGTCCAGTATAGATGGTGCCAAAGACAGGAAGAATCACTATGGTTCCAAATGAAATAACGAGTTCATTCCTACGTGCACGATAATAGTTGGAGAGTTTGTATTGACTATCGCGAACTCAACAATACCACTAGGAATGACCATTTTCCATCTCCTTTCATTGATTAGATGTTAGAAAGGCTCGTAGGGCATTCATATTACTATTTTTTGGACAGGTATTAGGGATACAATCAGATTCCAATAGTGTCATATAATCAGGAAAAGACCACATCCGCATACCCTTATGTCACATTGTGTACATGCATATGCCCTTTGGTTTATGCAATGCCCCAGCCATTTTGCAGCTTTGTAAGAAGTCTATCTTTTTTGACATGGTAGTATACATCATTGAGGTGTTCAAGGATGATTTTTCGGTCTTTGGGACATTATTCAAGGAATGCCTAGAGCACTTGGGTTTAGAGTTACAACATTGTAAGGATACCAACCTTGTGCTCAATTAGGAGAAGTGTTACTTCATGGTTCAAGAAGGGATTATGTTAGGATATTTGATATTAGCTAAAGTTATTGAGATTGACGGGCCAAATATATAGGTGATTGTTGAGTTCTACCGTCGTCATTAAGAATTTTTCTAAAATTGCAAAGGCCCTCTGCAACTTGTTAGAAAAAGATGCTCATTTTCACTTTTCTGAAGAGTATTTGATTGTTTTCAATACTCTGAAATAAAAGTTGGTTTCAGCTCCAGTATTGGTTGATCCTGATTAGGAATTGCAATTTAAGCTAATATGTGATGCTAGTAACTATGTAGTTGGGGTAGGACTACACTGGCAAGACTCTCGTTGAGGCTTAGTTGAACTATGCTACTACAAAGAAAGAGCATTTGGCAGTGGTGTACTTTTTGGCAAATTGAGATCATACTTGATTGAATCAAAGGTGATTGTATACATAGATCACGTAGCATTGAAATACTTGATAAGAAAGAAGTATGCTAAGTCGAGACTAATTCGATGGATACTTCTATTGCAGGAGTTTGATTTAAAGATCCTAGATAAAATGGGAGTGAGAATGTAGTTGCAGATCACCTATCTTGCCCATAATCACAATAACCGGATCCTACATAGGTATTCCCAGATGAATTGCCTTTTTAGATTAGGACAACACTATGGTATGCAAATTATGTGAATTACTTGATTAGCTCTGTCATCCTAACGAAATATTATAGTTATAAGAAGAAAAAATTGTTTAGTGATCTCAAACACTACTTTTGGGATGACACTTTCTCTATAGACGAGATTCAAATCGGATAATTCTTCGTTGTTTATCGGAAGAAGAACAGAATTACTTGTTGGAGTATGGTCATTCTTTCCCATACGGTTGTCAATTTGCAGCAACCAAGATAGCAGCAAAAGTACTACAATCAGTTTTTTATTGGCCTACGCTATTTCGGACATGTGATAAATGCCAAAGGATAGTAAATACCTCAACAAAGAATGAGATGACTTTGAACAACATTGTATAAGTAGAATTATTCGATATTTGGGCATAGACTTCATGGGACCTTTTACCTCTTCATATGGTCAGTAGTACAATTTGGTGCTGGTAGATTACATGTCTGAATAGGTTGATGTTGTATGATGGACGGGTTGTGACTTAGTTCCTAAGGAAGAACATCTTCTTGAGGTAGGCACCCCGTGGACAATTATTAGTGATGGTGGGAAGCATTTTTACAACCCCCAATTTTCAGTGTTGTCGGCTAAGTACAGAGTTAAGCGTCGTGTCTCAACTTCCTATCATCCTTGGACTAGTGGGTAAGTGGAAATTTCCAACAGAGAGTTGAAAAAGATTCTGGAAGCAACAATGAACACATCGCATAATGATTGGTCAAAGAAGTTAGATGATGTACTTTGGGCATACACAACTTTTAAGACTCCTATAAGCATGTTCCTATATCGATTGATTTTTGTCAAGGCATATCACTTACAAATTGAGCTTTAGCATAAGACATATTAGGCTACACGCATGCTAAATTTTGATATAAATTCAACGGGATAGAATTTTTTGACTCAATGAGCTCGACGAATTCAGGTTGGGCATATTTGAAAATGACAATCTATATAAAGAAAAGACCAAGAGATGGCATGGTAGACAAATCAAGGAAAAAGAACTCGAGGTTTGTCAGCAAGTTCTCATGTTCAAATCTCACATCAAACTCTTTCCAGGCAAGTTAAGGTCGAGATGGTCAGGTCCATTCACTGTTGTAGCTATATATCCACATGGCGTAGTGGAAGTGGTGCGTCAAGATCATTTGCAAAGATTGAAGGTCAATGAGAAATGTTTGAAAACTTATTTGGGAGGTGATTACTCCCAATGTGAAGACAATTGTGCAACTTGATAGTACAGAGTAGCCTAAGCAATAAAGTCGAACTAAAACTATAAAAAAAAAAAAAACTCTTATTAGGAGGCAACTAAATTCTCTTTCCTTTTATTTATTCGGCTTTAATGCATTAGAACAAGAATTTCATGTTTTGGTGTGTTTGGAGAGTTAGGCTTCATCATCCATCTCTTTGGTGGTAAGACTCATAAGTGTGTACACATAAGGTTCAAATGTGTTTTGCATGCGTCTAGGGTGTTAAAATTGTACCTAGGTGATTTGGAGTGAGAATTGTGTGTTTTGAGGCAAAAATGGGATTTTTAAAGCCAAGTTAGACCAAAAAACGTGTTTTTCAAGGATAAGATTGAGTTTCAAAAAAATTTCATGTTCCATATCCATTCTATACCTTTTAAACACTTTTGGCACGAAAATTGAAGTTAATAGGCAGATGAAAATGCCATTTTCCACTCTCCATGCGTGCCTAGTTGATAGCCATGCGAGCGCCTAGGTTGATGGGTTACTTAACCCAACAACATATACATGGACTCCCACACATAGAACATGCGAAAATTTTGAACCCTATCTATCTTTTCTCTCAAAAACCCTAAATCTACACAAAATTCTTCACAAATTTTGCAATTTTTACTTGGGCTTTTGGGTTTTAGTACATTATAACAAAGTTCAACAAGGATCTCACACCTCCTTCCATTCAATTTCAAGAAAATCAAGGTAAGTTGTCTCACTTTGGTAAAACTTTTTTTCATTGGTTACTTGATTTCTTCACTCATGGTAAATTCTTTGAATGATAATTGAGATTGGGCTTAGATAGTTGTTAGATTTTGTGGTTGTGTGAGATTTGTGTGGTTTAAACACACTGAGGATATGATTTTGGACCACATTCGAGGTTTATGCCTATTAGGTGTTTGAGAAATGCTTAGGTAAAGTAATTAGTTGAATTAGTGCACTAAATCACTAAATTCATACAAACATTGTTTTTACATAAATTAACACCGAAGGGTGACTATTTTCACATTGTCACAAGTTTTGCACGAAAATTGGGAGGATGCAATCTTCAGCATGGAAGGAAGATCTTGAAACTTAATCTGATAAAAATGGATCTTGGTTATATTGGCATCAATTAGAAGCAACAAAATGAAGTACAGAATATATATTCGTGTC
>CAIGRR010462121.1:0-11260 GCA_903798365.1 Fraxinus sp. 1973-6204 | reverse complement strand
CTTCGGTTTGATTGATCTACTTTGATTCTCCATATTTTCCCCTAACAAATTCCACTAGGTAGTTGGTCCTTAGATTGAAAGTAAACCTTTTAAAAAAGGATAAGAGAGCCAACCTATTGAGTCGAGCAATCAACTCAGTTGTTTCAATGTACAAGTTTGATGAGCGCCCTGCTCGATTAAATAGATTGTTGGGAGATCAAGCTAATTGACAATAAACTAATGAAATTTTAAGATCGTTATATACATCATTTAACAATATTACATAGCGTGTATTGGTGTTGATAGCCAAATCAACAACTTGAAAGTTAAACTATTGAGATTGAGGTCGGTCAAGAAAGAGCCCAACCCACCATCAAGAACGGCTAATAGCAAAATAGAAAGATGGTTACGCTTTTGAGGGTGGTCGAGTTGGTGGAGCAGGTGAACGCGGAGATCGAAGGTTACAAGTTCGAATTTCCTACCAATACTTCTTCGGTCGAGCCCGTTGCATCGGGCTCGACTAGTGTGGTTTACCTCTCCTGTGTAATTTGCGGACTATTGCACATGGAGCGGGATTTACCTAATGCGCACTCACAGTGGTCGGGCCTTCGCTCCTTCGTGGTGGCCAGGGCTCTGCTGGCGGGTAGGCCGCCAACGGGTTCCTAAGTCATCAAAAAAAAAAAAAAAAAAAATAGAAAGATGGTTTATTTCTAACAAGTATACAAGCCTCTTCGTTCCACTTCATGATAAGCTCAAGCGTCTAACCTAACAAAATTGTGTCCAAGATGCAAAGATGGTGTTGCCTACCCTGATTTTTGGAAGCATCAAACATATAAAGACAATAGAATTTATTAATAAAAATTCAAATAATTAAAAAAAAAAAAAAACTTGGAAGTCGTTGCAACAATTACAAGCAATTAATTGAATAAAGTAGTTCGATTAGGAAAGTTACAGCATCTCAAGACGTCCATCGTCTAGAATTCCTTTAGATTATAATATTGTGTTTGAGTCGCATTATTTTGGAAGAATGTATTCTGGAATAATAGATTGATGAAGAATGGGTGGTTGAGAAAAGGAAGAAAATGTTGGAAAATATTATTTTATTGAAGAATGTATGATTTGAAAATGAGTAGAAGAATGAAAATAAAAATTTTAATGTGTACCAAACATGACTTATTTTTTAATCAAAATTAGTTTGTTCTTAAAAAGAGAATAAAAACTACACCATGAGATGAAAGAAAATAAGCTGTCAACACTAATATGACAAGTGGAAAATCTGAAACCAAGAAGTTATTATATTCACTTATAAGTTATTCAATACACGTATATTTTTTTGATATTATAAGCATTGTGGTTCTTATTTTCAAACTCATAAGAAGTCAAACTCTGCAAATTAAGTTCCATTGCTTACACCAGACATAACTTTTAAATATACATAATTACTTTGGAAACTCTTAGGTATTACAAAAGTAAACATAAGATGCCCCTTGAAATGAATCTTGGGGTATCCTAGAATAAATAACTAACATTAAAAACATTGAATTATTGAACCAAATTATAGTTTTCAACTTGCTGAGAGCCACTACTTTTATTTCAAGAATTATATATTCAGCCAATTTGCATATTCCAATGGTCCACACCCCTTATTTAAGGAGAGTGTTTGTGTGTTTGGATTCTAACAGTATATGCATAAGAAGAAAAATTCTAAGAGTTGGTATGGGAATCTGTGCATCTGTTGCATCTGAGATACACGATGATGCATATGGCCAAGAGAATGCAGTATACTACAGAGAAATTGGTGATACAAATGGAGTACATGTAATTGGTTCTACTTATTCTCATCCAGGAAGCAAAGGTATAAATCAAGATTCTGCAATTCTCTTCCAGGTATGTCAATAATCCTTTATTACGCGTTTGACAGGCTCGACTGGACAACGTTTAACGGGTTTAATGAAGACCATGAGTGATGAGTGGTATATTGAAGCTGCAAATTGGCATGAAAAATCTCATATTTGATGCCTTTTCTTGGAAACAAGAAGAGGCTTACTTTCTCAATGTTCAACCTAGTCATTATTATTGAAATACTAATCTTATTCCACAAACCCTTTGTAAAGTTATGCATGAATCGACTTATTTCACATAAAGGATAATAGTACAAAAGCCGAGACAAATTTTGGCTTAAAATAAGATATGATCTTAGAACATGTTTCGTATGCACCAGTCTAGTATAATGAACTCGATTATTAACTTCTTTTTCTTCCTTAATATTATCCAATACCATACAATGCATGTTTACATGTCTTACCAAAGAAGCTAATAGATTTTGTTGGTGTTAAAATGGTTCAATGAGATTAATTTCAGGCAAAATAGGGTGCTTTAAAACTTGGCTTCTGAATATGAAACTCTTACTTTTGGCAGGGCTATGGAATTGAAGATGGAGCTTTTTGTGGAGTTTTTGATGGACATGGAAAAAATGGTCATATTGTGAGCAAGTTAGCGAGAAACCGGTTGCCGTCGTTGCTTCTTAACCAGAGAAATGCAATAGCAAAGATCAGCACATCAGCATTAGACACGTCATCTCCTAAACAAAGTGAAAGAGTGAGTGGTGAATTATTTCCAAGCAAGAATTTCATGAAATGGANAAACCGGTTGCCGTCGTTGCTTCTTAACCAGAGAAATGCAATAGCAAAGATCAGCACATCAGCATTAGACACGTCATCTCCTAAACAAAGTGAAAGAGTGAGTGGTGAATTATTTCCAAGCAAGAATTTCATGAAATGGAAAGAGGCTTGTTTGAGTGCCTTTAAAGTGATGGACAAGGAACTTAAGCTTCTTGATAAATTTGACTTCTCCTGCAGTGGAACTACTGCTGTTGTTGTAGTAAAACAGGTACGGAAAAAAAAGCCATGTTGAGATTTGTGTTTCATTATCCCGGGAGTAGCTTATCCGGAAATGAAGTCTCTCTTAGGAGCCGTCTGAAGGCACCTGGGGGCAAATCTGGTTAAGCTTATCCAGGGAGTCAGTCTTTCTCTCGAGTGCCTGAGCCCTCTAGTGTCCCCGGGGAACGTTTCCTATATATATTGAAGAAAACCCGGGGATAATGTGCTCTTATCTCTTTGTTTTTGTTCACGAATTTGTGGGAATCAAACAGTGTTAATTGTTATCTTATTGTTTTGTCAAAACTTTTGACAGGGAGGAGATCTTGTTATTGCAAATCTTGGTGATTCCAGAGCAGTTTTGGGAACAAAGACTGAGAATGGAATAAAGGCCGTTCAGTTAACTACTGATTTCAAACCAGAAGTGCCCGGTAAGATCCTTTGCAAAATCCTATGTTGGATTGATACACCATATCTAGTTAGAATGCATGTCTAAATGTCCCTAAGAACACACTACACAAACACGTGCTTGACACAAATAAGTACAATGAATGAAGACCTATTATAGACAAATCTCTAATCGTAGCAAAAACTCATTGTTTATGAATCGTTTTATTGCGCAACAAGATGTTCATCAAACAAATTGTAATGCAGAGGAGGCTGAGAGAATAAGAAAGTGCAATGGAAGGGTACTAGCACTAAAAGAAGAACCACACATACAAAGAGTTTGGCTACCACACGAAGACTCTCCTGGCCTAGCTATGTCTCGAGCTTTTGGGGACTTTTTACTCAAGTATTACGGCATCATCTCCATCCCGGATATATCCTATCACCATCTATCCTCAAATGATCAGTTTCTTGTCCTGGCTACAGATGGGGCAAGGCCACAACTCTTGTCAAAAGTTCGATTTTCACAGTACTAATGTTGTTTATGGAACTAAGTTTTGCTTCTTATGTTTGATTTAAGGTGTGGGATGTGCTAAACAATGATCAAGTCATATCCATAGTGGCCTCAGCCGATAACCAAGAGGCTGCAGCAAAAGCAGTAGTGGATGCCTCGACTGCTGCTTGGAAACGCAAGTTTCCAAACTCGAAAAGAGATGACTGCACTGTCATCTGCCTCTTCTTTCAAACAAGAATCAACATGATCTGCAGCTAAATACTTAAGAAATGCCACTTTACGACATGTTCAAGAAATGCTACCGAGGTAGCTCGTCTGGGTTTGAGGAGTGGGAAAAAGAGGATTAAACCACCACAAGTTTTTTATATAAAAAGCTGTGAATGGCAATGGTTGTCTGTTTCAACTTTCCTAGTAGTTTTGTTTTAGTTCTCTGTCTATTGTACCTTGTAAAAATCGAATCAAAACAGCATAAATAATGATGTATGATCAAAGAGTAATGCTATTTAGTTTCATTAGGGTTATAAGTGGCACTACTGTGGCATTAAATGATAAATTGAATTAAATTGATTATTTAATTTCATATTTCATTTAGTTTATCACCTAACACCACATAGACTGTGATTATAATCCCAATTGTACTAATTAGCATTATTCATGATTGAAAGATCATTTTAACATGTTTCCTTTCTTCTCATTCTTTTTTCGGGTGAAATTTTTCGAGGTAAGTTTATATTGTCCATGAATAATCGAGCATGATCGAGTTTGCTACACAGTACTTCGTAGTAGCAGACACTATAATAATAATAAAAATTATCTAGTAGACACTCGAATCATTATTAGTGGTTCTACCATCGTCGGTTGGGAGGCTCTCTTCTTCCTTGTCCACTAGAGCCATTGAGTTGACGACAAAGGGAATGTTTGATTCCCATTTTTTTTTCAAAATACATTTTTCTGTCTCTTGTTTTTAGCCACACATTCATTATTAAAATAATATTATACGCAAATCAAAAACGTTTCTTCTTTTTTAACTACACATTCTCCATCAATCTATTATTTCAAAATATATTCTTCAAAAATAATGAGGCTCAAACACTCCCATCATTGAATTTCTCGATTTAAATTTTTGTATAAAATAGAGGGCAAAACCGTCTTTTTATGGCTATTAGGGATGAGTTGCGTTGATTAATCAAAGATGGGGACAAAGATGTGATAAATAGAAGGTTGAGAACAAAGATGCAACGGTAACAAAGGTTGAAAGGTTTGGGACAAAATGCGTAATTTACCTTAATTATTTTGATTTATGCTTGGTGTACATAAGGTGTATGGACACCCGGCGACCCTATTGGAGGGGGACCGATTGCAAATGTATTACCCGTGTCTGCGCTGCACATGATCTTTTCCCCCATCAAGAACTTTACCTGCAACATATATCACAGATCAAACTCAATTTTATCCACAATTTTTTTATAATGTTCCTTCTCACCGGTGACAACGATGATTCGGTTCGCCGTCGGTGCAAATTTCCTCCTAGCGCTTTCGATCCTGGCCGTCGCCGATGGCCGGATTCGATCAAGCTGCCGTCTGAAGCTCGCCAATTCTTTGGCGGCATTGAGGACAGTAACGGTGCTGCCAATGAGGATGCCGTGGGGACCAAATGGGCCGTCCTCCTAGCTGGTTCCACCGGTTACTGGAATTACCGGCACCAGGTGATTAGCTTCCTAACACGCACATTTATTAAATTCTTTATGATTGAAGTTAACTGCTTTCGTTATTATTATTATTTTGGCTGAACTTTGATTTTATAATTCTGTTTATAATTACACAGTGTCTCATTTATGTTTAAAGGATTCTCTTTTTAGTTTTTTGTTGTCCTTTTTCTCGAAAGAGAGTAAATTTGTCATTACTCAACTTGATAAAAAGCGTGGCATTTTCTGTGAAGTTCGTAGGTAAAGTAATCTCCATAATTTCGGGTGAGGTGGGGGTATTCACTGCTTAGATTTCATTCCATTTTTAGTTCTAAGACGTCAAGATTTCAAATTTGGTTGTTACTAGCCTCTCAAGTACAAGAGGACCAATTCTTTATATATTTATCTGGAATTCTGTTACAAGTGAAGAAGGGTGTGGTTTCCTTACACGGTTTACGTAGTAATTTAGAATTGGAAAAACAAGTTGGCAATTTATCTTGACAAAAGAAACTGAAAATGATCTTATGTTAGGTATAGTTATCCTTGACATGATGTACGTAATTGTTGGATCAGGAAGTTCACTGGCCCACACAATTTTTTAATTTATTTTGTTTGATATCGTCTTTTTTTTTTGGCTGCCGATGAAAATGAGTAACATAATGCCATTAAAGTATTTCATTTCTAATCCATTTACGTCTTTTTCGAAGATTTACATACGATAAAGCATCTTCATTTGTTTGGTCTTGGTTTGATTTGTTTTATGTGGAGGAGGACAACTTCTATTTTAACTTGATCACATTCATTGAAACAAATAGTATTTACGACCTATAATATTTTTTCTTTTCTCATTTTTCAATGAAGATTAAACCGGCCACTTTAAGTGTGATGTGCGGAAAGAAGAGTAAACATGAATTAAAGAAAATTTGATGATTTTTTTAGAAATTTAAAATTGAGTTCCTACTAACGATCCCATAATTTTTATGACCCTATGCAAGGACTGGGAAAAGATTAACTGAATTTTTTACATTCAGTTATGTCCTTAATCTATTTTGACAAACTTTACTACTGTTATTTAATCATATTTCATGGTTTCCTATAATAATATACATAGTCTTTCATGCAACCCGTAGAGATGAAATGGGTTCTATACGATAACTATAAATCACCATCTTTGTAATTTTCATTTCACAGTCAATATGATATAGGGCTTGTACTTTTGTACTAGGCGGATTTATGCCATGCATATCAAATCCTCGAGAGAGGTGGTCTCAAAGATGAAAATATCATTATTTTCATGTATGACGACATTGCTTACAATGAAGAGAACCCTAGGCCCGGAGTCATCATTAACAGCCCTCATGGCGAGGATGTTTATAAAGGAGTTCCTAAGGTTTGTGTTATTCTCAAGTCTTTTGGTAAATTTTTTATTGTTGAAACTGTATTTCTTTTTTCTCATGTGGTGAATTTTTGTAAGCCAGGATTATGTTGGAGATGATGTTACTGTCAACAACTTTTTCTCTGTGATCCTTGGGAACAGAACTGCACTCACAGGTGGTAGCAGAAAAGTTGTAGATAGCGGTCCGAATGATCATATATTCATATACTATGCTGATCATGGTGGTCTTGGGGTGCTTGGTTAGTAACTTACTAGTAGCATCCTTTGTCCTTTGATTTGCGTAGTTTTTACATTTTTTTCCCCTTCTTGGTAGACTAGTTATGCTAACTGGCTTATTTGTTATTACACATATGCTCAGGGATGCCTACAAATCCTTACCTTTATGCAAATGACCTAGTTGATGTTCTGAAGAAGAAGCATGCTTCTGGGACATATAAAAGCTTGGTAAATCAATTATTGGCTTTCATTTTCAGTTCCAACTTGTATTGTTGAAGCATGATTTAAAAATTTGAAGGGCTATTCTTTTGAAATTTATTAGGTGTTTTACCTTGAAGCTTGTGAATCTGGAAGTATTTTTGAGGGTCTTCTTCCTGAGGGCTTGAATATATATGCAACCACTGCATCAAATGCGGAAGAGAGCAGCTGGGGAACCTACTGCCCAGGTGACAATCCTGGTCCTCCCCCTGAATATGAAACCTGCTTGGGTGACTTGTATAGTGTTGCCTGGATGGAGGACAGGTACGCATCTATTTTCCTACTTTTTTGCATATCACTAATACTATTTGGTGGCTTGCCTGTTGATCACTTGATATTTAGCAGGCAAACTTATTACCTAGCTTTTTAGTAACAGCTATGGAAAGAAAATAAAAGGGTATATTTGCTAATAATGCAATTTAGTGGGATTATATTGATTATTTAAATGACTGCATTCAGCTTTATATTTTACTAATTACTCACACCCATTTGTTCATGACCAGTGAAATACACAATTTGCGGAAAGAAACTTTGAGGCAACAATATCAACTGGTGAGATCTTGTATCCATCTGTGCATTTGCAACTGAACAGTCAGGCCTGAAACTAAAGAAATTTAGGGTGTAGTGGAAATGTTCGATTCAACCATATGTATTTAACTAAAATAAACTGCAAAATGAGAGCATCAGTTTTTGGTGGTGGGAAGGTTGAAATTCAACATGTATTTACCTAAATAAGACTGCACATTTAATGCTCTCAGTTGTCATTTTATGGTGGACGTTGCTGCTCGAAAATATAAGAATAGGGATAAATGGGTAAATTCTTGCTGGAAATATCCGAGTATAGCTGCCCTCCATTTTATTTGCTTGTTTGTTTGTTATTATGTGTGCATTTCATATGAGTTTATTATGTTGGTGTTCACAGGTTAGAAGGAGAACTGCTAATCAAAACTCTTATTATGGCTCCCATGTCATGCAATATGGTGACTTGAAGCTAAGTATGGAAAATCTTTTCCTGTACATGGGTACAAATCCTGCAAATGATAATCACAGTTTTGTGGACAACAATGCACTGTATTTATCTTCGAAAGCTGTTAACCAGCGTGATGCTGATCTTTTACATTTTTGGCATAAGGTATATGTAACTCCTTTTTCTACTAGACTGAATCAACTACACGCTTTAATTATAATACATGTGTTTTTCATACATTGGTACCATTTAGAGGTAATATTAAACTATAATAAGAGGTCAGTTAAGCTGAGGTCAAATTTGAAAGGCAGATCCAATGTTAAATTTGAGTCCATTATTTGGACATTAGTGAAGCTGTTGGCAGTATCATTAATATACATTCAGAATGTATGGGCTTAAGCATTCTGGTATTCTGTAACAAAGTACTCCAAGACTACCCAGAAAAGAAGCAAAAAGCTCCCTGGATAACGATACCATACTCTGTCAGGCCCTTTATTTAAATGATTTCATTTTTTGTAGGATTCTGGAAAGAAAAATTACCGTTTATTTAGATCATTATATTTTGCACATGGAATAAAAATCTAAACTAAGAAGGGATAATAATCAGAAAAAATTTGCTGTCTGCTAAAGTGATAGCTTAGCCTAATTATATGGCCAGAAGAGGGCATTGCCAGAACCTTCAATACACTAAACTACATGAAGCACCCCATAATCTAGAATTTTAAGTATATATGTTTCTTTTGAGACAAGATTGAAATGATTATATGTGGTCCTTTCTATCAACTTAAGCTATCAACTTAAGCTTTCAGATTGAGTGGTTCAACAATTTTATTTTTGGGAAATGCTACTAAAATTTGCTACATATTGCTTGGAATGAAAATAGAAAATTTTATTTTCCGTTTCTTTTTTTTTTGATGCTTCCAAGACTTCCCTCCTCCTACACTCATGAGAAGCAATTTCCGTTCTACTCTTCACCTAACTTTTCCATGTGACAATTATAACCTGAATTTCAGTTAGCATTGAATTTCTTTTTACTTTATTTTTCAATTGGCTTGAATTCGGGTGAGGAGTTGAGCAGGGTAAAACTGAAACCAAGGACAAGGTGTGGATGAAATTACATGAAAGTTAAGGAGTCTTCTTGATGCTAAAAATATTTAGATGTGTATAATAATTTGCATGATATACTGCAGTTCCGTAAGGCTCCTGAAGGCTCTGTTAGGAAATTTGAAGCTCAGAAGCAGCTTGCTAATGCTATGGCACACAGAACACACATCGACAGTAGTATCAAACTTGTCGGAAAACTTCTCTTTGGAATTGAAAAAGGGCCTGAAGTGCTAAAGACCATTCGGCCTACAGGCCAGCCTATTGTTGATGACTGGGACTGTCTTAAATCCTTGGTAAGATTTGTAACTGCATTCCCACTATATTTTTCAAGTCCTGAGGATTAAAAATAACTCCCCATGTGCTGACTATTTGGTTGGCATTACATTTGACAGTGTAATCGAGTCAAAAAGGTTTCTGATATGCAATATTAGATCCTATTTAACAGTGTAATCGACAAGTTTTTAAATTCATTTGTTTAATGTTGTCCAATACTGTCTAACCAACCATACCAAACATGCCACCAGTGTATCACCGGACATTCTGTTCAGAGAAAAACAGCCTTACTCTTATTTGCTTTGCAGGTTAGATCATTTGAGACTCATTGTGGATCACTATCCCAGTATGGAATGAAACACATGCGTTCTATCGCTAACATCTGCAATGCTGGCATACAGCAAGAACAAATGGCTGAGGCATCGGCTCAGGCCTGTGCAAGTTTCCAATCCAGTTCTTGGAGCTCTCTCCACAGGGGATTTAGTGCTTGAATGCCCTAAAACTCAGGATGAAGAAAGTTCAGAGCATGATTGGCCAACTTAAAATGCTTTTTAAAAAGACGACTTATGGTAAAGTTTTTGAAATAAAAATCCTTCCAAAAAGTAACTTTTGAAAAATCTCAAATATGTTCGGAAAGAACGATTACTCAAAAGTAACTTTTACGTGTAGATAAATGTGCTCAAATTTTCTTGTACATTGAGGATATGATCCTTGGTAGTTGGTACTTCACTGTATTATGTGTATACAACTTCAGTGCTTAACTGCTACTCTATGGATTGGTATTTGGTAACTAAAATTATTTGCAGTTCATGTTTATTCTCCATTTGGTTTCAATCGGGTTTTCAATAATATATAGAAAACTCGGGTATATGTGAGCTTTGGCGAAATCATCTTTCCTCGTAATGCATTGGTTAAGCTTACTTTTTGTTCACATTATAGGACCGACAAATTCCTATCCATTTAAATCACATTTTGTAGGATTAACAATTCATAAGAACTTAATGACTTAAAAGCAATACCAAACAAAATCTAGTTGTTCAAACAGGTATCAGAGCTCCTAAGTTAAAATCTCACTACTATCTGTTCAATGAAATTGTATGTGTCGGCGTTTGATGGGTAAAAAATGAATTGAGTTTACAGCTGAGGGGGCGTGTTGAAAGTAACTCATAAGTGTAGCAAAATACGCTCAAAATTTCTAGTATGCCGGGGATATGGCTTTGGTAATTCAATGTATTACGTATATAAAATATACTTGTAAACTATCTAACGTTGTATGTTATATTCCATTTGGATTCTAACAGTTTATTATTATATATAGAAATTTTGTTATATATGAATTTCAGTGAAATCATCTTACTGTAGCTCTGTTTTCCACTTGGTGTGTTTCGTGTTGATTATGTTAATATAAAATTTAAATGATATGCATGTAATTCTCTTTAACAATTAAAACTTTTAATTTATGTGGTCCGACCGATATTTGTTGACCTTCGAACCTATCTAGAACTAGACGTCAACATATTTCAACTTCTCTCGGGAGAATATTCAAAATAGCCTGTGAATAGTGGCTTTTTAAAATTTTCGTTAAAAAGACAATTTTACCCTTAA